>VWZD01012952.1:164133-203184 GCA_013396695.1 Sakesphorus luctuosus
CGGCACTGGCACCGACCCCGCTCCGGACCGGGGTACGGATCTGGAACAGCACCGACCCCGCCCCAGACCGGGGTACTGACCCGGGCACAGCCCCGGCAACGACCCCGCCCCTGAGCCGAAGCCGCCACGTTACCGTGCACGGACCCGGCACGGACTTGACAGTCCCGGGCGCGGCACCGATCCTGCCACAGAGCCAGAGCCGGAGCCAGACCAGGCACCTGCACCGACACAGCCCCACACCCGGCGCAGACCTCGCCCCGGACCTGGACCCGGACCTAGACACGGATATGGACCCGGACACGGACCCTGCCCTGGACCCGGACCGGACCTACAACCCGCCCCGGCTCGGCACAGACCCAGACCCGGACCCAGACACTGCACCAGACCTGGCCCCGGCCCCTGCCTGCCCCACACACACTCCGCTTCTCGATGGAGGATGGAAGCACCCACTGGCCTGGGCACACACGTCCCATCCTCACACAGCCATGTGCACCCACCTACTGTGCACATCTGGACACCCACCCACACTTGAACCCACTTGTTCTGCATGTCTGAATGTCCACTCGTGTCTGCACCCAGCTACCGTGCATATCGAGACACCCACCCACATCTGCACCCACCTACCATGCACATCTGGACCCTCCCCCCACACCTGCTCCCACCTCTCCCCTCACACCCAGCCACCACTGCACCCATCATCCACCTGTGTCCCAGCACCCACCCCCCACTCACCCACCTGCTCTGCACCACTCAGCCCCAGCACTGAACCCCAAATCTCCCTCCCCATTAGCCCAGGAGAGGCCTGAGGTGTGGGGTGCCTTCCATATCCCACCCCCTTCCCAAACCCACACCCTGGCCTGGTCTGGGGTGTAGCAGCATGGTTGGAGACGATCCAGCTGGGTCTCCAGGGCACAGCAGTGGAACATGCGCTGTTATTTATTGAAGCCAATCCCTAAAATCCCCCCAAGACTCTCCAGGGAGCAGTAAGGTCAACTGGGGAGCAGGCAGGGCCCTTCACTGGCTTTGTTCAGGAAAATCAAGGCACAAACAGGCTTTGATTTTAAGGATCTTCCTTCAAGCAAAAAAGGCACCTGGGTCATTTTGCTTCCAGGATCTTGTTCCAGCTGAACAAGACTTTAGCTCCTCCAGCATCCCTGGATCCCCATGGATCCCTTACAGATCTGTCCTGTGGCCAGTGAGGATGGATTCAGAAGAGGGAGAAAACACAGCTCCAGCGCATTGGAGGGAACTGAACCGTCTCAAAGCTGCTGTTGAGAGCACAAAGCATTTTCCTCCAGCCAAATCCAGCCCGGGAAGCACAGTCCCTGGCTCCTCATTAGGCACTCAGTCCTATTAGGCAAGTCCTGATTAGCTGGGTTTACCCTCCATTCCCCCCCTCTGTGGTATTGTTTAGCCTTGGAGCCATGGGCACAAAGCTGCAGCCTGGGCCCTGTTACTTTACAGGAACACTAAAGGCACCAAAAAGGGATTTGCAGCAAACCAAATTTAATTAAGGGGAGAAAAATATCCAAAGTTTCAGCTTGGAAGAAACAAATATAACAACAACCCCAGGGCAAAGAATTCTATTTTCTGTAATGTCTAAGTATTGTGTTTCAATGTCGTTGGAAGTGAAAAGATGGGTTTTCTGGGTAAAACTTTCCTGAGTTAGTTCGGGATGAGGGGGATACATCATCTTGGAGCTGGAGAGAATGTTTTCTCCCCCACCTCAAAACCTGTGCTCATAAATCCAGGCAAAGAGGAAGGTGCTGCTGGAATGTGAGATCTCAGCAGGGCTGGGACAGGGCTGCTGCCAACCTCGTGCCCTGTCTGTACCTTTCCATCCTGCTTTGTTTTCTTTCACCTTGAAAGAGGGACAAGGGTGACCTGTTAAAAACAAGCCAAGGGGAGGGTGCCAGCAGGCAGGACAGCCACGTCCCCAAGCCCAGGCTCACCTGGGTATTGTGTAATTTCTTAGGGACATAGCCTCCCTGTTCACTCCTTTTTCCAGATCACCGATGAGTGGCATGGCCAGTTCACATGGAGAGCCTGCAGGTGACTCCTGGCATTGTCAAAATTCACCCCCGTTCCTGCTCCCTGCTCCCATGTTGCCCTTGAGAGCTCCTCTCACTGGCGGCACTGAGCTCTCCTGGGCTGGGGCATGACCCTCTGCCTCTCAAAAGTGCTGGAGAGGGTTTCCTTTAAACAAAAAAAAGGGAGGGAAAAAGGGTATAGGAGGCAAATGAGCTGAAATGTTCTATTTCAGAGCAGCCAAAAGCACTGGACAATCTGTTCTAATACAGTAGGATGGAAATATCCCCTCACTCCAGATCTTTCGTGGGTGGCTGAAGCCCAAACATTGGTGATGAGCATCCCCAAAGGCTCAGCAGATCCCAGTCTGGCTCAGGATAACATAGCTTATGCAGAAAGAGCTTCATGGGAAATGCTGCAGAAGGAACAGAGGGTTTGCCTGTGTCTCCTCAAGCATTTGGGGCACTTGGAAGATTCACCAGCTGGTTCCCTGGAGCAGTTGGTCTGTCACCCTCCTGCCAACTGCAGTTTCTCATCCTAGGTTTGGACTGGCCCAGGGCCACGTTGCTCCACACAGAGCAGTGATCTGGGATTGGGATCTCTGCACCCTGGGGTTAATGTGCAGACAGACCAGAGCGGGGAGTGACCCTGTCACCCACACAGGTGGAGATGCACAGCTCCAAGGATACACCACCAACATCAGGACTCAGCACCATGGTGGTGACAACTGGAGCTAGTTCTACTAAGCCACCAAGATCCTGCCCTGCATTCAGTGTGATCAGTGGCATTTCCCCTTGAACATACACCTTTGGACCTGAAGTCACCATTGGATATATGCAGATATCTGGATGACTTTTCCCATCTTTGGATACCACCTTGGCAAGACCCTGGCAGGGGTTTCCAAACTTTCTCCATGGCCAGGTGATGCCTGGGAAGATAGAAGACTTCCACAGCCATGGTCTCATTCCTCCAGGCACTCACTGTGCACTGTATCCACCACCTCCAGTATCCCACAGCTCCCCATTTCATTCCTACCACATCCCACCTGCCATGCCACAGCAGCCTCAGTCCTGCACATCCCTCTCCTCCAATCCCTGTCCCTGGAGGGATTTAAAAGCATAAAGCTTATGGTTATGCTTTAAAATATTTAAAACATAAAGATGTGGCACTTGGGGACATGGTTTAGTGGTGGCCTTGAGTGTGCTGGGGCAACAGCTGGAATCGATGAACTTAGAGGACTTTTCCAACCTAAATGTTTCTGTAATTCCTAATGCAGGCACTGGATGTGCACACAGTGTCTGGACCTTGAGCAGCATCTCCCTCTGGTGGCAAAGGAACAAGTGTGATTTCTCCTCTCTGGCACCACTAGGAAAAATCTGTATGTGCACCAGGTCATTTGGTCATTTCAGTTCTGCCCCCCCAAAAATGGGAAGGGGAGGGAGGGATATCTGGAGGTGTAATTTGCTGCTCAGTTCTCCTACTTTAAAACAGGGCTTTAGAAATCACTGAAGAGTAGGTTTAGATTGTATCTAAGGAAGAAATTCTTCCCTGTGACAGTGGTGAGGCCCTGGCACAGGTTGTCCACAAAAGCTGTGGCTGCCCCATCCCTGGAAATGTTCAAGGCCAGGTTGGATGGGGCTTGGAGCAACCTGGTCTAGTGGAAGGTGTCTCTGCCTATGGCAGAGGGGTTGGAACTAGATGAGCTTTAAGGTCCCAACCCAAACCATTGTGTGATTCTATGATTAAATACAGGTTATTTCTATAGGTGGAGACCTGTGGCTCAGTGCTGGGATTGTACCTGGCATGCAGGACTGGGAATCTGGGTGCAATGGGGCTCTCACACAGGCTGCAAGCCTTTAAGGACAGGTAATCTATATTATTTCCCTGATTTCGCATTACTTATGTGCACCCCCAACATGAAACACAGACACAGCAAAGGCTGGTTTGGGGGTTTTAAGCATAATTATATATTATCAAAGGTAGAAAAACAAACTAGATAAAAATTCCTGTAATGCTCCAGCAGCGCTGCTGCCTTCTGTGTGATGCACACATTGAGGAGGACTCTGGAAAAGCCACTGGAACTATTCCTCCCTGCAGAGCACAGTCACAGCATGGGGGGTTGGGGTCTGGGTGGAGACAGGGAGCCTTCAGCACGTTGGAATGTGGCTTCACTTCATAACGGGCACCAACTGGGTTTTCAGTGCCCAGAAGAAACATCTGGCTGGGTCAGCCCTGAGCAGTGAATGCATCATGGAACCTTTTTTAATAATTCATCACATGCCTGTGTCCTTCCTGCTGCCTTTCCTGCCCCGTGGCACCACCAGAGTCCTGCCCACAGCAGGACAACAGCTGGAGGACGTGGCCAGATGTGCATCAACTGCCATGAGCTTGCAGGTGAATCCACCTGACCACACCTCAATTAACATGTCGAGCCATGTCCTGGTCACCAACCCATGTCCTGGGCACAAATCCATGCCCAGCCAGCCTGTTGGGAAGCATTGGCTATTTTTAAAACCATGGTTTTGAGTCTTTTACTCCCTGATAAATGAACTCTGGCTGCACTGGGGATTTTATGGTGGCAGGAGTACTAAGATCTGTGATTTGACTTGAGGCTAAATTTAGGAGGCAGCATCCAGGCAGATGAGGGTTATAACCTGGTAACCTGACCTAGTGGAAGGTGTCCTTGCCTCTGGCGGGGGGTTGGACCTAAATGAGCTTCCAACCCAAACCATTCTGTGATTTTACAATCTCCAGCTCAGTGGAAAGAAGCAAGGAGGAGGCTGCGCAGAAAAGGCCACTTGAGGACATGGGACAGTAGGCAAGCAGCAGGACATGGCTTTTGGCTATAAGTCAGGGTCCTGAGGTTGTGGTCTGCAGCATGAAGAGGATCTGAGATCCTGTGTGAACCCCCAAAAATGGAGTTGGTAAAGGCCTCGAGATGGGGGAAAAAATAAACCAAGCACTACTGAGCCTTACTTGAGGGCCTGGAAGGAAGGACATTTGAGAATAAAACTCGTAACTTTTCTGGTTTGGGCACTTACTTGTCCTGAGAAGATTCTTGCTTTGGCCAAGATAGCAGCCTGGAGACAGCAGCCAGATCTCCACACTGAGGCAGGCCAGCAGCTTCTGCAGGCACTTGGTAAAGGACACACTTCAAGTCATTGTCACAAATACATGAAAGGCAGCATGCTCTAGCTGCCTGACAGGACTGTGACATAAATAAGGTCAATAAATAACTAGCCCTGGACTTTTAGGACTTTTTAAGACCTTTGAAGTTCTTTAAAACCTCAAGCAGAAGATGCACCATGAGGGAAGGTGATGTCCTGGGATGGAGGAGCACATCTCTGGTGTCAGGGGGACAGTCTTCACTCCACCGCCTCCTGCAGTGCCTTATTGATGAGGCACTCACCCCAAGGTGACAGCACAGCTGCTTACAGGGTCAACCTGGCAACTCAAATACATCTGTCCCCTCTCCCAGCTCCCCCAGTCCTTGCTGTGGGCATTTAGGGTCAGCCTTGGGGGTGGAGGTGAAGCACGGTGACCTCAGCTTGCTTGTCACAACAGTCCTCTGTGTGCCACAAGGGTGGGTGTCCCAAAGGTGATGACACTCCATGAGGGCACCCTCTGTCCCCATGGGCTCTGAGCCCTCTTTGGGGGGACCTGCCACCCCACAGCTGCCTGTGTTCCCAAAGGAAGAGCTTCTCTGCAGGTGCTTGTGGGCACAAGCGCCCAGGATTGGGCTGATGCTTGCCATCCCAAGGGATAAATCCTCTCCTCCTCCACCTTCTCCTCCTCCTACTGCTCCTCCTCCTTCTCCCAGGCATCCTGGAGAAAGCTGGGCTTCCCCATCCCTTTGCACCAGGGCCATGCATGTTGCTGTGCCTGTCCCTCTCCCAGGCGAGGTGATGCCTCCTGCACTTGCACTGAAATACACAGAGGAGCCCTCAGCTGAATCCGGGGAGAAGCTGCTGGGACGGGATACGGATGGGGGAAAAACAGGCTCCTGCTCTGCTCCATCCTGTGCCATTCCCACAGTGCCAGCACTGGGTTTGATGCCTTCTCCAGTCCCTGCTCTCAGACCAGATTCAACCCTCTGAGGATGGATGTCTCTCATTGGGAAGGAAAAGTTTGCTCCAGGCTCAACACCAGTGGGTTTCCCCATCATCCATCCTCCAGGATAAACCTCTCCCATGCCACTATCTCCAAAAGCTGCAGTGATAACAGACAGATCTCCCGTCTTCAAGGCCAGCTTTACCAGCAGCCAGTGGTGATGTTTTGTCCAGCTGTCCTCCAAACATCCTTTGGATTGCAGGAGTGATGACCTGTTCCCATTTTGGGGATCTGCTGTGGTTCTTTCCCCTGACAAGGACTCTTCATCTCCCGAAATTCCTGAACTCTGCCCAGCTTGGGAGCTCTCTCCGGAGATCTTGTCATCATCATCTGCTGCAGCACTGCAGATTGTCTCCAGGAATCCCTGCCAGATCTCTGTGGACTTGGGATGGAGCAGGCTGTAATAAACCACCAGAGCTGTGGCACCTGGAAAAGAGCAGAAAGATGTCAGGGGATGAGTCCCAGCAGCATTTGGGTGAGATGTGGAGAAGAGGCCAGACCTCACTGGCACCTCTAGATCAACAAGCCCTTTGCAGAGCAGCTGTTGGACATTAGGGGCCTCCTACTGGTACAGACATCAGGTTCCTTCCTACTTCTATCCTAAACTCATCCAAGGCCAGAAAAACTGCTCCTTTTCCAGCCCAAATACACCCTTTCTTGATCATTACTGATCTGCATGCAGCTGGTCTGGGGAGATACACAAAGCCCAGCACAGGCAGGGATTACAGATTCCCTCTGCCCCATCCCACTGGGAAAACATGATCCTGCTTGGCACAGAGAAGGTTTGAGGACATCTCTGCTCTGGAGACAGGCTGGAAGAGCTGGGGGTGTTCACCTGGAGAAGAGAAGGCTCCAGGGAGACCAGAGACCCTTCCAGTGCCTGAAGGGGCTCCAAGAAAGCTGGAGAGGGATTTGGGACAAGGGATGGAGTGACAGGACAAGGGAAAATGGGTTAAACTGAAAGCTGAAAGAAAGCAAGCAAACAGTCTGATCCATCAAAAATAACTGATGATGCTCATTTTCTCAAATTACTCTCAAAATGTGCAATCCAGGCTCTAAACCACCTGGATCTTACCTATTACAGACCCTGACATGACAGCCCCAGTCACACCCAGGCTATTCTTCAGCTCTGCCTGCAGGAACTGGGTGGCCAACAGCAGTAGAAGTGTGTTCTCCATCAGCATTATCTGCAGAGCAGGGGAGAGAGAGTTGTCATCTTTATCCTTCTGATGGCTTTAGCTATGCTTCTGATGACAGAAAACACACAGTTTCTAATTTTCATAGATTCATAGAATCATGGAATAGTTTGGGTTGGAAGGGACCTTAAAGATCATCTTGTTCTAACCCCCTGGCATGGGCAGATCAGGTTGCTCAGAGCCCCATCTAACCTGTTTTATTTCATACCTAACTTATCACTTAAAACATTAAAGTTGTTGAATTTAACTTTCTGCAAGGTCTCCATAGTTTTATTACCATAAAAATAACTCTGACATTGTAGGGCTGCCTCTAGGGAAATGAAGCCAGGACAGAAGATGCACCCACCTTGGTGACCATGTGGCTTTGGACACTATAAATGCTGACTTTTTTTCAAGTAGTGATGTGAGAGATGAGAATGGAGAGTCTGAAGCTCCACCCCAGCAGCTGCATCTGCATGGAATACTGAACATCCTGGGTACTTACTGCATAAAATACAAACACCCTGGTCTTGGAGGGTGTGGGTCGGACGTTGATGTAGCAGAAGATGTACACGGCTCCCACCAGGCAATTAAACAGCCTCCAGCGGCATGGCTGGGCCACAATGTCTGTCTGCTGGGCCACCAGCCAGAAGGACATGAGCAACCAGTGGACACCTGCAAGGAGAAGGGACTGCCCCGTCAAAGCCATTCCTGGGGGAGGCTCCAAAGAGCTCCGGCACCAGAAGCATCACAGGGCTGACCTCAGGGTGCGATGTGGAAAAGAAGGATCTCAGATCTTACCTGCCACAGCAAAAACCCAAAAGCAATAGAGCCTGGCAAAGAGCACCAGGGCCAGGACTCTGGTCCCCAGCATCCCTGTCCTCCAGAGCAGCAGGCAGAGCACGGCCATGGCTGGCAGGCTGAGGTGACCAGGCTTCAGCAGGCAGGTGAAGTGGCTGTAGGAGACCAAAGCCCAGGCGAGGGAGAGCAGGGACAGCCCTGCACTGACACCTGCACAGGGACAGGGGCAGTCAGGGCTCTGAAGGATGCCCAGCTGCACTGTAGGGCCAGATCTCAATGTCAAAATGCTGTTGGCAGTATGGGACCCCAATGCAAGCCAGACACTCCATGGTCCTGCCAACTACATCATAGAATCATGGAATCACAGAATGGTGTGGGTTGGAAGGGACCTTAGAGATCATCTAGTCCAACCTCCCTGCAGTGAGTAGAAACACCTTCCACTAGGTCAGGTTGCTCAGAGCCCCATCCACCCTGGCCTTGAATGTTTCCAGGGATTGAACTGGAGTATTTCAATTAATTTCTGCTAAGTCTGGTCTCCTTTGTGTGCTCAGCCTCTGCCTGTAGAAATCCTCTGACCACTCTCCCCCACAGGCAGATCTCTGCAGCCCCAGGGCAGGTCCATCCTAGTCATTGTCACTGGACCAGAGATGGACACTGATGGAGAGTGGCCTTATGCACGCCCCAATTTCTCCACACCCCAATTTCTTCCTTTCACCTTCCTTTAGATGAACCTAGAAGTTCACCTTTCCTTCAAAGCAGCCCCAAACCCCTAAATGCTCAGCACTGCCATGTGGTTAGGGCTGGATCATCAACAGGAACATGCTGAGTTCACACCTAGCCAAGAATCTCTGAATGGATATCACTTGTATGGGGGACTGACTGTACTTGCCAGGAGAAGCCATGGGTGGCTCAGAACTCTCTAAGGTTCAGCCACAGCAGATCTTGCAGCCACATTTGTCCCTGCTGCTTTGCACAGAAGCTTCCCAGTCCTTTAGCAATGCTCTCCTTCATCCAGAGCCTGCCCCGTGCCCTCCCTGGTGGGCACATGCATCCCTCATCCAAATGCATCACCCCTAAATAATTCAAAGCATTCTTCTGAGAACTCCAGGCTCACCAGGGATGAAGCCCTCTGGGTCAACAGCCACGACAATGTAGGCCTGCAGCAGGAGGTGGGGCAGATTCTGCAGCAGGGCTTCCAGGAGCTGCAGCACACACACGTCCCCGAGCCGTGTCAGCACCTCCCCGGCACGGGCATTGCCGTCCATCTCCGCCATCATCCACAAAACATCCCAGTACCTGCAAGAGTCACTGTGGTGGGATGTCCATCCTGGTTTTGCGGAGTTTGGGACTGCACCCGGGTTGTGGGGGTTGGATGGGTCACAGGGAGCATCTCTCACCGCTTCCAGAGTCCCAGCTGCAGGAGGTGGAGCACCAGGAGCCAGCAGCCAGGCTGATGTCCGTCTGCCCGGAACCAGAGGATGCTGAGGAGCTGGGCTGCATAGCCAGGCACCACACAGGCAATGGTCAGCCCAAACCAGCCCAGCTGTCCACAGACAAGGTAGTGGATGACGGTAGAGAGCCCTGGAGAAGGGCAGAGAGACACTGCTTCACTGAGGGATGCCAAAGCCACACAGCCCAGCAACTGAGAGGTGACACCCATAATCATGGAATCCTGGAAAAGTTTGGGTTGGAAGGGACCTTAAAGCTCATATTGTTCCAACCCCCCTGCCATGGGTAGGGACACCTTCCATTAGACCAAGTTGCTCCAAGCCCCATCGAGTCAGGCTTTGAACACTTCCAGGGATAGGGCAGCGACAGCTTCTCTGGGAATTCAATCCCAGCCCCTTACTACTCTCACAGGGAAAAATTTATTCCTAGTGTCCAATCTAGCCCTACTCTTTTTCAGTTTAAAGCCATTCCCGCCACAATTCCGTCTCCCAGCACCGAGGGGGTTCGCAGCCCTTGTCCCAGTCTTATCTCCAGCTGCGGCTTGTCAGCGGCGGCACAGCCATCGCCACGGAGGGGCCCGGCCCCAAGGAGGACTCTGATAAAAGCTTCAGGCTACAAACCACACAAATAAATAAATAAATAAATAAATAAGTGAAAAAACCCACTTTTTTATATTAAACTCCTGGGGGAACGGCTGGGTCTGCAGGGATGCTGAACGCCCGAGCCTGCGGTAGGAACCGCACATCTTCCCTCCGTGGGGGCGCAGGGGTGACCCTCCCCCCCCCGCCCTTCTCGGTCCCCGGTAGTGAGTCGGGACCCCGGGAATGGCTGTAGAGGGGCTGCTGCCACCTTCCCACTTGTCTTCCCTCCCGCTCAGCGGGGGCACAGCCCTCCCACTGCCCCGCGCATCCTGCGCGCATCCTGCGCGCTCACTCACTCGCCCCGCGCTCCGCGGCCAGCAGCACCAGGCTGAGCCTCGGGATGGCCCCGCGCATCCTGCGGAGGAGGAGTAGGAGGAGAGGGAGGAGGAGGGAGGAAGGGGAGGAGAAGGAGGAGGAGGAGGAGGAGAAGGAAGGAGCCGCCGGGGTCGGTCCCGCCCCGCCCGCCCTTACCCGCTCGTACCGGGCACCTCCCCCAGTGCCCCCCGCCATCGCCGGGCGATGTGACGTTACGGTGCTTGTGTCACATCTCGGGATTTTGCGGACATGGGGGTTGCACTAGCCCGAGACCCTTGGGGCTACTGTGCACTTGTGGGCACAAGCCCATCCCGGTATCCCTTAAGCTGTTGAGTACTGGCACAAGCCCGCCCTGATGTCCCCTGGGTTCTTGTGCCCACCTCGATGTGTCCCAGGTTTTTATGCGCTGGCACAAGCCCACCGTGATGTCCGCCAAGCTCTCGTGCACGGGCACAAGCCCACCCTGATTTCCCCTGGGTTCTTATGAACTGGCACAAGCCCACTCTGATGTCCCCGAGTTTCTCGTGGACTTGTACAAGCCCACCCCGATGATGTCCCCGAGTTTCTCGTGGACTTGTACAAGCCCACCCCGATGTCCCCCGTGTGACACCCGCGCTGTCTGCGCCGCAGGGATGAGCACTAGGTGGCAGCCGGGACATGGCATGCAGGGAACCATAAATTAATCCGGTTGTTTTTCCCCCAGGACCGCAAAGACAAAACCTTTGTGAAATGGGATCCCAACCGTCGGTGGCTCCAGGGGCCCTTGTGTGTGCACAGGCTTGTCCCATCTGCTTGTTGTCGCAATTCCCAGCCCTGCAGCCTCCATTCCTGATGCTTTCTAGAAAATAAATCCCCAGCAAGTGGCTACAGGAAAAGCCACGAAGAGGGGGTTAATTAAGTTTAAATATCAGCAAAGGTTTTGTCATTGCTTTTGCAAAATCCTGCATTTCAGGGGCTTTCCTACATTTATTGTTATTTAAATTTTTATCGATAGTTTTTGCAACTCTCAGAGCAAAATCCAGATTCTGGTGCTAAACTGGAGACAGAAACTGCCCGGAGACATCCTTGCCTGGTTGTCCCATCTTGTGGGAGCATCCCCAAGGCCTCTATTGGTCTCCAGCACTGCTTTTTACCAAGAACTTTGCATCTTTGCAGCTTCAGCTCCACTGGCTGAGTTTGGAGGTCAGTGTGTTAACATTGTCACGTGTAGAAGGGACAGTCCACTGCTCTCCTGTCCCACTGCCATGTCCATATTCATGTTTCATTAACTAACAATGTTGAGCTGTTGTGACCAAGCAGCTCCAGAGAAGTGTTTTAATGAAGTCTGGGGTGTAATTAGGGCTCTGGAGCCAAATGAAGCTCAGCCTTGGCTGTCTCTGAGCCTTGTTATCCACAGCAGCAAATATCACAGATGCCAAATGACCCATTCCTAGAACCTCCTCCCCCTTTTATTTTTTTTTTGGCATGCAAAGCACCACTCAGCTTCTGATCAGCACCAAAGACTTTTCCAGAGCTGAGGGTAGGATATTGAAGAACTATCTTCTTTTGCAAATCCAGCAGTGAGGAAACTGCAAGGGTCTAGGCAGGCACAATGTGGTGTGACCCTTCTTGTCCCCCACAGGAGACATACGAGAATATTTGCCTCATCCCCCTCTGCTCTCTACCATCATCATCCCTGGGAAGAACCCACCTCAAAGTGTCTTGGCCATCTTTTCTCTGCCTCTCCTCTTGCCCAAAGGTTGTGCTCCAAGCCAGGAATAAATTTCTGTGTCACATGAGTTATGCCATTATAATCCCAGAACAATGCCAAGCAGAGAAGGAGAAAGCCAGAAGTCCTTCCAGAAGATATTCCCAGAGCTAGCCACCCTCCTCAGTTTCACTGCCAGTTCCCAGTTGCTCTGGCTGCCTCCCAGCCACGGTTTGGCTGTGCTTTTCTCTGCTGGATTTCAGTGTTCAGGAGCCTCCTCTAGTGAAAAACCTCTCAGGTCTCCAACAAAGATACATCCTGGAGAAGAGAAGCTCTGGTGAGACCTGAGAGACTCTTCCAGTACCTAAAGGTCCTCCAGGACAACTGGAGAGGGACTTTGGACAAGGGCCTGGAGGGACAGGACAAGGGGGAATGGCATCCAACTGCCAGAGGACAGGGTTAGACAGGATATTGGGATGAAATTCTTGGCTGTGAGGATGGGGAGCCCTGGCACAGGTTGTCCAGAGAAGCTGTGGCTGCCCCATCCCTGGAAGTGTTCAAGGCCAGGTTGGATGGGGCTTGGAGCAACCTGGGATAGTGGAAGGTGTATCATCAGCCATCTGTGCTGCTTTTGGTGTGGCAGCTTCGTCAGGCACAGCGATGTTCTTGCACAGCACCAAGCCAAAGGGAAAAAACCCATTAATAATAATAACCAAACTCCACAGGCTCAAAGGTTTTATTGAAACCTCAATCATTCCTTCCATCTATTGGTTTGAAAGTCCTTTGTACCTGTAAACTGGGGCTTGAACTGGCCCCAGGATGTACCCAGGCAAACAGAAGGAACCTGCTGCTGTAATTAAGCTGCAATCTTTTGCATAATCTTTTGGATTAGTTTTAACCCCTTTAATTCAGGAGTAAGAAATCATAATAACAAAAAGCAGCTATTTGGTGGCATTCCAGAAAGTTGCAGTGACTCTGTCCCAGGGCTGGTTTTCAGGAATGATAAATGGGGCTCCTCAGTGGTTGTATAATCATTGCAGTTATGAAATCAAGTGTTTTACAGAGAAGGCAAGAATTGCTGCTTGATTTGCAGTGATGAAGAAACTAAGGCACAGAATGGGGAGGACGGTCACTGCCTCCTGGGCAAATGCCTGGGGAAGGAGAAAGATCTTGGGAGTTGTGCTCTGACATCCTAAATTCCTTGTTCCTTTTGAAAATAAATGCAGGCTTCATTAGAGAAATTGCATGGAAAATCATTCTTAGCTGTGACCAACAACTGGAGACAATTGATTCTTTGGTGCAGAACATGATTGCTGGCCACCACACCCCAGAAATCCGATTAGCCATGTCATGGCTACCAAGGGTCAGGCATGGAAAAATCTCTTCTACACAGAACTCAGGAAGACTTACTCCATGGGTAGTTCCATCCAAGCTGTTTATGGAACCTGGTCCTGCCCCATAGACAACTGACCCCTACCTGAGCTCCTGTGTGTGCTCTCCTGATGAGCTCAGCCTGAATTTATAACTCATTGCTCATAGAATCATGGAATGGTTTGGGTTGGAAAGGAGCTTAAAGCTCATCTCGTTCCAACCTTCTTCCATGGGCAGGAACACCTTCCACTATCCCAGGTTGCTCCAAGCCCCATCCAACCAGGCCTTGAACACTTTCAGGGATGGGGCAACCACAGTTTCTCTGGACAACCTGTGCCAGGGCCTCACCAACTTCACAGGGAAGAATTTCTTCCCAATATTCCTTCTAACCCTGCCGTCTGGCTGTATGAAGCCATCCCCCCTTGTCCTATCTCTCCAGGTGCTTTTCCAAACTCCCTGTCCAACTCTCTCAGAGCCCCTTTAGACACTGGAATGGGCTCTAAGTTTTCCGTGGATCCTTCTCTTCTGCAGGTGAACACCCCCAACGCTCTCAGCCTGTCTCCAGAGGAGAGGGGCTCCAGCCCTTGGAGCATCTCTGTGGTCTCCTCTGGACTCTCTCCATCAGCTCCGTGTCCTTCTTACACTGGGAGCTCCAGGTGAGCTGCCTACAGGTGATATCACAGAGACCCATCTGTCCCTCACATGCTGTGCCCTATCCTGCCCAGGTGTTCTGCCACACACCCTGACTGCCAATACTTCACAACACCTTAGAGAAGGGTCTCAGCAAATAGGCCTTCCCTGATGGACCCAGGGATCAGGTCACATCTTCTGCAGATCATTCCCTTGCTTGAGGTGATGAGCAGTTCTGAGGAGTGCTTGTGGGCGATGTCAGGAGATGCAGAGATCACATTTTTATTCCTGCAAGATGGTGATTCTTGGAACAACTAGTCCTGGCACCATAAGGGTGTTTGCCTTCCTGGATTAGCTGCAAAGGACCTAATTCCAAAGCTGTTTGTGAGAGCTGCTCTGTAAAAGTTACCGCACCACAATTAGGTTTAACCACCTTGTGGGACCAAACACATTCAACATGTGAGTATTGAAATATAAAAAATAGCAAAAACGAGGAAAGAAAAGCACCAGAAGAAGCAGTCCAGAGAAACAAGTAGCCTGCAGGCAGCCTGAAAGGTTTTAAAAAGGCTGTGCTAGAAACCTCCGTGAAGTATTTGCTTTGACTGGGAAAGAAAACAAAAGAATCTAAGAACAATCCCTGCAGGGCATGAAGGGCGGGTCAAGGGAGGCTCTCGAAGGGATGAGCTCAGCGGTGCTCAAACAGCTGGCAGAGGAGCACGGCAACTCCCATGAAACGGGGCAGATTCAAGTAGGAAAGGGTAAAAGGAAAGGGAAGATCCTTTGGCAACAGGCACCTGAATTTATAGAAATGTCTGTAAATGCATGGAAAGCAGGAAGCCACTGGGGGAGTCCTTGATGAGAAAGGAGTAGGGGGACACTTAGGGGTGCTGTGCTGTAGTTCAGTGCGTTCTTCTGTCCATGGCAAGAGTAAAGACTCTAATAAAAGTAAAATTGCTGAGCATGGGCTGTAATTATTTCCATATATAGATGTGGTTCAAAATATCTTACATACGGTGCAGGTACTAGAAATATTTTGGTGCAAAAACAACCAGTTTTTCCTTTTTTTTTCTTTGTCTTGTTTTTTCTTTTTTTAAATCCCAAATATTAGATTTCTGCTGTACTCACTTTTCCCTACTATTCTCTAGTGCAGATCTTTCCCATGTTCTTAATCAAAATAGAAAATTTTCCCTTCCAACAGCAGAAATGAGGTAGAGTTAATGAAAGCTCTTTAACCCTCTTCCCAAATTTCCAAAGGAGAACTAACTTCCTATTTACCATAGGTTTAGGTGGTTTTTTTACCTAATTCCAGATGAAAATTGTTTTTCTTTAATGGTAATATATTGTTCATGTTTGCAAGTAGCTGATATGAAACCTCTGAAAACAGATAGAGACAGCACTTCCCCACTAGAGAGCTGCAGGCATTTAAGGAAAAATTCCTGCTGGGATTTATTTGGTGAATGACTTAACTGGTTTGTTCATTAGTAGCACTCAGATTCACATGACTATCCTCATCAAAACCTGAAAAACATCACTGTAGAAGGCTAAATTAATACCTAGAGCTAGAAAACATTCTGTGTCCCTCAAATACTGGTTGACACTTTATGAAAATATCTTTTTTTTCCTAGCTTCGGATTTATAATTTTCTTCCCAGCCACATGCACCAAAATTGTGGATGAAGGGTATTCTTTGAAAGATTCCTGCTCTGTGGACTTGTGAGTGGACACCAGCTGGGTAAATCCCACCAGATCCCACTATATACCATTTCCCTGAGGGTTCCCATCACACAGCACCAGGTTCTAATGGAGATGTGGAGAATCACCACCCAGGAGCAGGACAGCCTGCATAGCTGGTTATATTGCTCTGGAGAGCAGATGCCACCAAGCCTCAGCTGGCCAGAAGACAATATATGGCCCAGAGACCTCAAATGAGCTGCTGTGGCTCAAGGGTTGCTCAAAGGGAGGTGGCCCAGGGTGGTTTGAGCAGCTCAACCCATTTCCCGAGGCGATGCTGCAACATTTTGAAAGCAATACCTGGGTTCCTCATCAGAGGATGACAACAAAGAGGATTCACTGTGTCTCTCCAAAGCTCCCCAAAGTTGCAGGGACTGTCTGATTGGCCACCAGAAGGCTGTGGAGATCAACCATCTTTCACCACCCTCCAGAAACCACGCAAAGCCACGCTCTGCTCCTTCATCTTCCTGCATTTGGGTGACTGACGCTGATCCAAGGACTGTTCCAACCCAGAGCCTCCTCATACCTGGTAACAACCAAAATCTTCTCATTATTCATGCTCTGCTAAAAAGTTCTGTCCTTCTTAAACAGGCTGGAGACTTCATATCTTTCACTTTTAGCTGCATTTTGCTGTTTTAGCCTTAATTGTGCAGTGACTCCAGTCTGACACAACTCAGTTCTAGAGGTTTCAAATATTGGTAAAGGAGAAGAGTTTTTGTTGGCTGTGGGACATGCACTCAAAGATTTATCCTGGAAATCATATAATCCTTGAGGTGAAGGAAAAGCAACAGCTTGTAAGTGAGAATAAGAGAATCTAGATTTTGATTTAATGGGAAAGAAACTTTTTCTGCTCTTTTTTTATTAGAAAAACTTCAGAACACACCTTAGGTTTTTCTATGTAAATATGGAAAGAATTGTCTTATTTTTTCTTTCTGAATTAACAGCTTTAACCTCCAGAAGGCAAATCAAATTTATTGCAATCCATTGCAAAGCTTCAAGAAATCAAGGATAAATAGCTAGCTACTTAATGCATTAATCAAAAGGGGTTTTAAAATAGTATTTTCTGTGTGGAAGTTTCTTTCTATGCCATAATCCAGGGAAACATCAGGACAATAGACATTATCATAACAAAAATGTAACACCTCTTCTAGGTAACTTCTAGGTCTTGAAAGACATTTCTGTATGTCACTTCTCAACCTGTGATGATGGAGGAGGGACAACCCTCTCATTGATGTCTTGGTCTTGTTTCTCTGTAGTGAACCAAGTTCCAAGCTCACCCTCTGCCATGAAAATCCTTCCCTTTCTCTTTGTTCTGCTCTTGGTGGCATTTCACGGAGCTGCAGGTAAGGTGTAAATGAAGATTGGGGGGCTTACATGAAGATTTGGTGTCTTACAAAGGTCTCCTGTCCCCTTAGGGATGTTGCCAAGCTCCCTCCTGTAAAGAATCTTCACATATACTATCAAAATTTGTTGGCAGATTACAGATAATACATGAAATTATCAGGCAAACACTCCAACAATCATTTCAGTGCCTTTGCTACTCTTGTGAAAATCCAGAGATGAAAACATGAGGGGCAACCCCAAAATTACCATTCAGCACCAGCATTTTCCCCATTAAAAGTCACGGACTTGTACTTAAATCACCTTGTTTCAGAGTCATCCTACAACAAACAAATCCAATTGTAACTGAATATTTTTACACCACACAGCAAATAAAAGGAATTTGGTCCCATCCTCTACAAATATTATTTGCTTCAGGATTTTTTTCCTGGAGTGAGCAGGCAGATGATGATGAGTTAGGACTGAAATCCTACTGGTAACATCTCCTCAGTGGAGAAGCCTGTGCAGCCATAAATGGTGGTGTAAAGCTGTGCCTGTTGGGGGGATACAAAGGAGTCTGGGACCCCAAACCCACCCTATTATTCAGAAAAAGGGGTTGTGTTTTAACATCACCCCCAAAAATGGCACAGCTACAGTGCAAGGCACTCTGTGCACAAACAAGAGCTGGTGGAGTTTTGGGGTTGATCTCTGTGGAAAAAGAGTGGAAAGTGACCTCTTAGAGAGTAAGCATGGGAAAAGACTATGATGAATTGCAGGAAACCAGAAACATGGGAGAAGTACCATCTATATCCCTGGAGGCATTTAAAACGTGTACAATGTGGCACTTGAGGACGTGGGTTAGTGATGGGCTTGGCTGCGGGAATGCCTGGACTTGATGATCTTTTCAGGAAGGCCTTTTCAAAACGACATGATTCCCTGATTTTCCAATTCCATATGCTTGTCTGATCTTATTCTTACCTGGGCCTTTGCTTGTGGCAGTTCTCACAGAACACTGGGAAAAGTGTTCCTTTGGTGTGTTTTATGTCCTTATTTACCCACAGATACAGACAGTGGATGTTTGGGCTGTTTACAGTAGCAATTTTCTTCTGGATATGTAAAGCAAGACATTTATCTGGAAAAAAGTGTTACTGCGAGCTCTGTAATGTCCCACAGACACATAATTTAGCACCAGAAATCTTTTATTCACCCTTCTCTTTTATTTCTGCCTTGGATTTTCTGGGTACCGGTGGTTGTACATGCACCAATCCACTCCCATGCTGGGAATCTTAACTCACCAGGGGTGTGCTGGGTCCACTGTGAACATGTAAATATCCATTATCTGTTTGCTGGAACAAGCTCTCCTCTTTCTGAATATGCTGGACTTGGCGTTTTCCCATGGGTGAGCTGTGAAACTGGAATTAATTGGTTCATGTGCAGTCGGTCAGCTGCAGCCAGAACACATCAGCTGCCAGGTTACATCTCTAGTAATCAAGAAAACAAGGCCAGGCAACATGGTGCTAATTAGTAGTCTACTCCCTGGGGTCGTTTTGATCCCTGACAACTAGCACTGCCATGGACAAAACGTCTTCTGGGAGCAGCACAGGCTGGTGGCCATTCCAAAAGGCAGTTTGCATGTGGACATCCTGTTTTAACAGGAAAGACAGTTTAGCCTTGTAGGTAAGAGCAGTGCCAGGCTGCTCAGCCTCAGACCCAGAGGGCAATGCCTGCTGTGCTGGATTTGGGGCTGCTCTATATGGATTGATGGAGTTATCCATGTATAGGGCCCATCTCTATGAACTGCTGGACACCAGGTCCTGTTTTGAGGCACAGGTGAAAGATAGAGGGAGGGAAATGGGCCTCATCTGTGGAACCATGGAATGATTTGGATTGGAAGGGACCTTAAAGATCATCTCCTTCCAACCCTACCATGGCTAGGGGCACCTTCCACTAGACCAGGTTGCTCCAAGCCATGTGTGACCTGGCCTTGAACACTTCCAGGGATGGGGCAGCCACGCTTGTCTGGGCAACCCATGCCAGGGTCTCCCTACCCTTACTGGGAAGAATTTCTTCCTCATATCTAATCTAAATCTCTCCTCTTTCAGTTTAAAAATATTCCCTCTTGTCCTATTGCTATCTGTTCATATTAAAAGTCTCTCCCCCTCTTTTTTGTATAGAAATGAGACCCTTCCAGCAGAACTGGTGCCTCCCTCCTTAACTGTGACCTACAAGATTTAAGAGCTGCTAAATGCTCACTTACTGTTTTCTATCAGGTCGCTGGTGCCCATCCCTAAAACCTGAGTTCATAAGAGAGTCCTGGACCTGAAGGCACAGTTCTTACATCTGAAGGAAAGAATTAGGGCATTTGCTTGGTTGTTCTATCCACAGACCTCCTCCTCTGAGGGTTGCATTAAGACTGTTTGAGCACAGGTGTGGCACAGTGTCAGCTCACAGGAATTTACCAAAATGCAAAACCCTGCCAGAAACCACTGTCTCCTGGGTTTGTTTGTTTGGGGTTTTGTTTGTTTTTTTAAGGTAGAAGCTTTGAAAGACCTGTAAGACCTTACATGGAATGTGGATATCGTGGGACTTTCTGCCACCGTGGGAAATGCCCTCGTGGAAACGCTTACCTGGGGTTATGTCGTCTTGGGTATAATTGCTGTAAATGGTAAGTTTGGGATTTAACTGGGGCAAAGATGGTTCCCCAGATTTTAAGTTGAGCCCTGAGTAAGATTTTCCCCATCATCATAATTCTGAAATATCCTTTCCTTTGTGTAGGTTGTAGTGTGGTTAATAGCAGAGAATCTCCAGGGAACGATCGCTTTTGGCATCATTGGATACAGGGAATTGTTGTACCAGTCATTGAGGATTTGTCATTCTTTCAATAAAAGCAAGATCTGGGAAGATTATATGGTTGCTGTGTGTGCTGTTGTCATTCATTTCTCTATAATCTTATTTTCATTTAAAACAATAATTCTGAAATCAGGCTAAACTCACCAGGAAAACCTACTTTACCAAAATATTTTCCCCTCTTGGCTTGCTGATTGAATGAATATTGGCATGTTCTCCACATGTGCCTTCTAGGAAACCTCTGCCATGTCTAAAACTGGGATCAGACACTGTTTCCACAGGGAGCACAAAAGTATTCTCCAGTGAGATGCTTCGTAGCACCTCTGCTCTCAAAACTTTCAGTTCTCATCTCCTGGTCCAGAGCTTTCAGACCTGGGAACAGCATCTTCTCTCATTATAGGAATTGAAGACACACTTAGCAGGACAAAGGGAAGAAGATGACTCCAATTTATAATTTGGAGCCTGGTTTTAACTTTGGTTATTCCATCTGATATAAATTCAGAGTAAATCTGCAAAATTTGTGTCAGCTGCAGTTGCAAATCGGGAGATCTGAGTTAAACCTATGACACTGCTTGAAAAAAATTATACAATGTGTACAAGAGGCCAATACCCCTGTGACTTTGGTCACTTCTCTTCTAAGAGGTTCATCCTGTCCTGCTCTGGACTGTAACAGAAAACTCAGGAGGTGCAGGTTGCTTGGTGAGCTCCTGTCTCTGCCCCTGCTTCTGCACCGTCAGGAGCATCCTTGTGGAGACAAGGACTCCTACAGGTTGGACTTGATGATCTCAGAGGTCTTTCCCAACCTAATCAATTCTGTGATCCTTGTTGCCCAGAGAAGCTGTGGGTGCCCCATCCCTGGAAGTGTTCAAAGCCAGGTTGGATGGGTCTTGGAGCAACCTGGTCTAGTGGAAGGTGTCCCTGCCCGTGGCAGGGGGTTGGAACTGGATGATCTTTAAGGTTCCTTCCCACCCAAACCCTTCTGTGATTCTAGGAAGGCAGGGGCAACAATGGTTGTCTTTTTAAGGTAAACAACTAACCCAAGTGCCTACATGCAAAGGACTGACTCGAAAGCCCTGAGCTTCCCATTTGTTGTGGAGTATCTGCCTTCCCTTCACAGAATCACAGACTCTCAGAATCACACAATTTTTAGGGTTAGAAGGGACCCCTGGAGATCATCCAGTCCAATCCCCCTCCCAAGGCAGGGTCACCTGGAGCAGGTGACACAGGAACACGTCCAGGTGGGTTTGAAATGTTTCCAGAGAGGGAGACTCCACACACTGCCTGGGCACCCTGTTCCAGTGCTCTGCCACCGTCAATGGAAAGAAGTTCCTCCTCATGTTTAGTTTATGGTCACTGCTGCTCATCCTGTCCCTGGCCACTACCAAAAAGAGTCTGGCACCATCCTCTTGGCATCTGCCTTTGAGATATTTTTATGTATTGATGAGATCCCTTCTCAGTCTTCTTTTCTCTGGACTAAGCATGCCCAGTTCTTGCAGGCTGGTGGCCTGTTCAAATGTGATCTTTCTGCAAATGGCTCTGCCACCATTGAAACCACAGCCTTGTGAAGGGCAGGAAACTGGGCCAACGGCCACCTCCCAGGGATTCCCCTGGATGGAAGCCTGAGGAAGTTGCCAAGTGGAACCAAACCAGCAATTAACAGTTTTATGTCCTAAGAAGTTTTGCACAATCCACGGAAGGTGAGTGTATCTTTCACAAAGTGGAATGGCACAAGATGTTTTGCTCAAGAACTGAGGATTTGCAGAAGGGGCTCAGCCCTTGTTATTTTAGATTCAGCTCTGGAGACAGTGCCTGGGGTCACCATCATGCAAAATAAGGTCTCATCATGCTTTTAGCTCACTATTAGAAATAGCTGCCCTTGCCTTTATGACTTGGGAATGGACTCAAGAGCTAGCTTAGAGTGAAAAAAAGACTGAAACCTCACCCCCTTGGATCAATGCTGCACATCTTCTTCCTGCTTCTTATCCCAATTCCATCACCCCAGCACTGTGCATGTTCAAATTCATAGAATCATAAAATGGTTTGAGTTGGCAGGGACTTTGAACCATCTAGATCCAACCACCCTACCATAGGCAGGGACACCTTCCGCTATCCCAGGTTGCTCCGAGCCCCATCCAATGTGGCCTTGGACACTTCTAGGGATGGGGGAGCCACAGCTTCTCTGGGTGACCTGTTCCAAATTCATCTCGCAGCTGTTCCCAGAAGGTAGAGATGCTGCTGAGGACAAAAGAGAAAATACCAGACAGATAGCACCAGAACTGATGGAGTGGGACTGGCCATGCCACAGCCAGATGCAAGGGTATGCAGCAGCTAAAGCTCATTTCAGACACGTCAAGCCCTTGGTGGAATGACTGGTCATGCAAAATCACAGTTTGTGCCTCTAGGATTCAACTAATCCCAAATACTCATAGAATATCCTGAGCTGGAAGTGGCCCATAAGGATCTCCAAGTCCAAATCCTGGCAATGGTGCTGCTGTCAGTCTTGTAGCATGGCCCCTCTCTCTCTGGGCAGGTCTCAGAGAGGACATCAGTTCATGGATAAAAGGTGTGCAGAACAGGAGATCTGCTCACCCCAGTGCCCCAGCAGCCCTCTTTGAACATATGAAGGTGGTGAGGCCCTGGCACAGGTTGCCCAGAGAAGCTGTGGCTGCCCCATCCCTAGAAGTGTTCCAGGCCAAGTGGGACAGGGCTTGGAGCAACCTGGGATAGTGGAAAGTGTCCCTGCCTATGGCAGGGGGATTTGAACTGAATGGTTTTTAAGGTTCCTTCCAAACCAAACCTGTCTATGATGAATGTAGAACAGGACAGGGAGTTGTGAGCTCAGCCTGACCTCAGAGTGAGCCCACACAAGGGTTCAGGGAGGGATTGGGTGTGAATATGGCAGGACCAGTCCCTCTACACAGCTCAGATGCAATACCCAGGGGTAGGACTGAGATGGCTGGCCTCAGGAAGAGGCTGGTTTCATGTTGGCTTGCAGTAGTCCAAAATGTCATGGGAAGTGACCAGCTTTCAGTGTTCTTGTAATTACAATATGCAGAAATAACATTTCCTTAGAAGTAGACTGTGGAATTCCTAGTTTTCTTGTTTCAGGATGGATGGATAGATGATAAACCTGTCTCCTGGTAAAGTCCTGAAACAACCTCCTGGGTCCATGGCTCCTCTGCTTCTTCCAAACATGTGGCAGCTATCATCTACCATTTCTGCAGTACTTGGATCACAGAGGCATATTGTCAGGATGGAACAAGGAAAGGTCCAGCTACCAACCTCTACTGCTGAAATCCCCAGATCCTACTAGCTGGGAGGATCCTGAGTACTCTTCCAAACATTGGAGGAGGCAATCAAAAATTCAGACATGCAACATAGACCTCTCTGGACAGCCAAGGACTGTCACTTTTCCTGGTGACAACCAGAAAAAGGGAAGAGGCCTTGCCCCAATTTTCTGTATGTACTGAGCTATCATGGCATCAGAGCCACAGGATGCAATGGACTGGGAGCAGCTCCTTACAGAGCTTCATTCAGGTGGCAATTAACTGCATCTCTGTGCTGTTGCTCTTTAACACATGCTCCAACTCAGTTCTGGTGTGGTGGAGGAAATAAGAAGCTGTCCTGAGTGGTCTGACTACCATGACAGAGTAGTAGCGACGCCCCCTGAATACAGATCTGCAAATAGTTTACACAATTTCCCTCACTGGGGAGAGAAACTGAGGCAGGAAAGAGCATTGAAATATGATGAGTTGTTGGGATTAGAGATATATTCATGTATCCCCGAAGGAGCTGTGGCTGCCCCATCCCTGGAAGGGTTCAAGTCCAAGTTGGACAGGGCTTGGAGCAACCTGGGGTAATGGAAGATCTCCCTGCCCATGGCAGGTGGTTGTAATGAGATGATCTTTAAGGGTCCCTTCCAACTCAAGCCATTCTATGATTCTGTGATTCATGTAACCACTCAGTGAATATACATCATGCAAGAGTATGTTTTTAACACACACACATATAAACATGTGCCTGATGAATCTGCAAGAGGGCCAAAAAGGTATATGAAGATGCACCACCAACACATTGAGAAGCAGTAAAGGGTTACATACAGCAAACTGCACAAAACAAAGCCACAATTAAAGCTTGTCCTTCATGGGGTTGCCAGTTGGACAGCGATGTCATCCCATGTGGCATCTTCCCAGCTATTTTCAAGTGAAGCATAGAGAGCACGCTTCACATGGGGGCAGTGGGACAGAGCTCCTTTGTGTTGTGAAAGCTGATTGCTGGCCAAGGGCTAACGAACAGGGATGCTGTGTGTCCTAAGAGGTGTCCAGCAAACCACAGCACCGAGCGGCCCTTACGCAAGGTGGGATGACACAAGATCTCGGGCTGGAGGCCTGGGAATCCTTCTCAGAGGTGTCCGGAGGAAAGCTATGCTTCTTTTTCTCTGTTGGAGGAAGAAACAGGAAAAGGAGGTTTTTGGCTGGACATTTTGAGGTGTCAGCCAACCCAAAGGACACCGTGCCACGTGGAAAGACCAGCTGGCTGGGACCAAACTGCTGCTGCTGCTGCTGCTGCCAGGAGCTGAGAGGCTGCAGGAGCTCCTACCCCTGGGCTGTCAGGTGCATCTTCCCACCTGGTCATATCCCCTGCCCTCAGTTCTGTCCCTGTGCAGGTGCTTCACAAACCCCAGGCAGGGAACTACATTCATCTCTACCTCCTTTCTCTTCTCCCCAGAGCTGTGACCCTGCCAGTGACTCCCAGCCATGCGGATCCTGCCTGTCCTCTGTGCTCTGCTCCTCCTGATGCTCCAGGGAGCCACAGGTAAGAAATGTGGATGAGGAGGTGGAGGGTTTGTCCTTTGTTGGTATTTTGTAAGGAGGATTTGCCAGTTTAGCTGATGAGTCACATGAGAGTTCTCCTGGTGGCTCTGCCATCCTCCCTGGGGTCCCTCTCACTCCATACCTTTAAGGAAAGGCTCCTACTGCAATTTCCACAGTTGGGACTAGTGCTGGGACCTTGTAACAAAACTCTCATGCTCCAGGGATGAGGTTTTGCCACCATTTCTATACCTCCTGGCCTTTGCCTTTATGAGTCAGCACCACCGGGCACAGCAGACCTCCTGGAGAGGGGAGGAGGAGGGAGGAAGGCAGACGCTGCTTCCACATTTGTAGTCCTCTCTTTATCCAGGAGGGAAACAGCAGGCATGATGGAGAGCCTCTCCTGGAGCCTGCTGAGGAGTGGTAATGAGTGTCTCCCATCCAAGTGCCATAAACATCACCTCGATTTCTGCTGCAGACACCTGATCACTGTTCATGGCAGGGGACAGGCAGGGCTGGCTAACACTGGCCACACAGGGAGCAAGGGCTGTGCTGAAGGTCTCTTCTTCTGGTGCTCTGCAGTGCTGTCCCTGGCTCGAGGATCCCGCCAGGATTGTGAGCGCCGTGGGGGTTTCTGTTCCCACCGGTCCTGCCCTCCCGGGATTGGTCGAGTTGGCCTTTGCTCTGAGCAGGAATTCTGCTGCCGGATGTAAGTCCAGGGCTGCCCAGAGGGCTCAGGGTGCTGCCTGTGGGGGCTGGAGTGGGGCTGTTGGAGAAAAGGAGTGGAATATGCAACCCAGGGGTGTGGGGATATCCCTGAGCCCTCACTGCTGCCTTGGCTGGGACAGGCACTGCCAGACCTTTCCTCCTGCAGGCGCTGGTATCCCTGATGGGCTCCTGGATCCCTGGTGCCAGTCTCCAGGGAGCCTTCTGAGACCAGCCCTTGCCCTCTTTGCGTGATTGGGATGATGCTGCATGAAGGCACCAAGCATTGCCAGGAGTAACAACAGCCCTGGACAGCCAGACCACGATCCCATGGAACCCGTTAGTCCAATGTCACAAATACAAGGTGGTGGTTTGCATTCCCACTGCCAAACATGTGTGTGTCCTTGGTGTGCATCTCTTTCTTCTGTTGCAGGGAAGAACAGAGCAGATGGGGTGAATTTCTGACAGACATGGACCCACAAACATGCATCCCCCACCCACCTTCCCTCCAAGCTGGCCCCAACCACACCAGCATCCCACCCATGAAGGGAGGGGAGACACACATGGCACCCACAGGGACCTCAGAAACAGCCTTCTCTCTCAAGGGCATCCCTGCACTTCACCTTTGGGGTCAGGGATGGGGAGTTGCTCTGACCTCCCAAACTTCACTGGGGGCCTGAGAGTTGTCCACTGGCTCCAAGCTGGGTCAGGAGTCCTCATGGGACTGTTCCATGGAACACACATTGATTTGGGTCCATCCCCAGCTATAGGGCCTGGGTGTGTGGCACTGGGGGGGGGGGTTGTTGTGGGGTCCAGGAGTAGCTGCAGGGTTTGGGGGAAGCCATTCTGCACCAGAGGAAATAGGGACTAATGGCTGTGCCATGGGGCTTCTCAGGAGCTTGGGACTGAACTGGGGGTCAGTGCTGTGCGGGTTTCAGACCTGGGTCTGGGCTTGAGGGGCTCAGTGAGTAGCCCAGGTGGGTCAGCATTGTGGATGATCCCTGGGGCAGATCCATGATGCTCACCTCAAGGGGTGCCTTGGAGGTGGCTGCTGCACTCCCATGGGTCAGCCACTATGGGGACTGCCAGGGTAGGGGGCATCCAACTGTTCCACACCAGGGAACAGGGCTGACAGGGGGTGGGAGCCTGAAGGTTTGGGCAACTCTGTGGGGGTGGGCCAAAGCCAAACTGAGATGTCAGCTGTAGGTCCAAGTCCAGGTCTGGATTAGCAAGGCCAAGCTGTGTCTCCAGTGCAGTCCAGCACAAGATCCCCAGGTCAAGGCAGCTCCCCTGCACAGGGCTGGCCCCAGCCATGGCCTCCCAGCAGGGTGAACTAGAAGCTCTTTCCACATCACAGGCAACAGTCCTGGCTATGCTGGTCCTGGATTGATCCTGAGCCTGGAACCAAACCTTCCAGAACTATTATACTCACAAAGACCCACCAATGGGCACCCAATCCTACTTCTATGGATTGATCCTCAGGGGCTATTCCCATCATACATCAAGGCTGGGCTGGACAAGGCTTGGAGCAACTTGGTCTAGTGGAAGGTGTCCCCCCCACTGCAGGGGGATGAAACTAGATGATCTTGAAGATCCCTTCCATCACAAACCATTCCATGATTCTATGCATCATTCTGATTGATGGCACCAGACTCTATCTCTGATATATCCAACTTCAAGGCCCTTTGTTCTCCCCAAGATCCAGTTTCCAGAGCTTTGGTCTCTCTAGACAATGGACCAGCCCCCTTGGTGTTCTCTCCCAGTGCCTTGGCTTGAAGCTTCCTGGGGGACTGCACAACTATGGGGACACACCAGAGACAGATTGTACAAGAAACAGATAGAAATGAAGTTTGCTTGGAAAACAGGAGCGATTATGGTGATCAGAGGTAGGGCATGGCCATGTTTACACGAGCTTGGCCAGAAGACAACCCACAAGAGATTCCTTACTTCTTTCTGTCCCATGTCCTGTTATTGCATGGGCTGTCTTGATCTTTTCCATTCTGAAACATCACAGAATTCCTATAAATCCACAAACTCTTGATGAAGTCCACCTCTCCAAGGCCTAATAAGGCCCTATTCACCCTCCTTCACTAATATCCCTTAGTTTGCATACTTTTACACAGAGTTTTGCTTCTGTTGAATCACATTTGAGGGTTTTGTACCAAGAATGGCAGTTTTAGGAGCAATGAATTCAGACAGAGTGAGGTGAGGTGTGGTCTCACCTGACTTTCCTCTGTCCGCTGCTGTTTGTCTGAGTTTGCATGAAAAAGGCAACCTTAAGTTTGTCACTTTGCATGTCAAGTGCAACTCACCTGGGCAAGGGTGAAGCTGTTCTTCTAATGTCAAAAGAGAAGAAAACCAAAATATTTTGCATGCTCCTGTGTGTTACAAAGTACCAGCTTACTAAGTAAAATGACAGGAAAGAAAGACAAATATTTTATCTTTTTATAATAGAATCACAGAATGGTTTGAGGAGGAAGGGGCCTTAAAGCTCACCCTGTTCCAACCCTCTGCTATGAGCAGGAACACCTTCCACTAGACCAGGTTGCTCCAAGCCCCACCCCAACTGACCTTCAACACTTCCAGGAATGGGGCAGTTACAGCTTCTCTGGGCAACCTGTGCCAGGGCCTCACCACCCACACAGCAAAGACTGCTTGGGATTAGTTGCTGCTGGCGTCTGCACCAACCAGGCTGCCCTGTCCATCCTAGGCAGTTCATGCCAGGCCCCCACAGCCCATGTGCTGCTGTGCAGGGGGTGTCACAAGATGTGTTGCAGGAGGATAACGGTGATGATTGCAACAGCCCCAGGAGGCACCTCAGCCTCTGCCACTGCAGTGGGGAGGGATGAGGGGCAGCCCCAGCACCCTTGCGCTGATGGTGGCTTTCGGATTGGCCCATAGAAGATGTGTCAGCAAAAATAAGGGAATGTCACTGCAATCTGCAATGATATAAAATCAGCGTTTTTGACAAAACAGTGCTCCTTGGACCCAAGGGCATCTGGACTTGAGTGGTTCCTCTTGGGCTTGTTGTTGCCTGAACACCAAGACCTTCATCAGGTAGGTAACTGGGGGCTCTTTTGGAAAAGGAACATCTTAGGTAATCAATTTCTCCGAGACTAAGACATTGTAGAATACTCTCAGTGTTTGCACAGTCCTAAGAATTGTACTTAAGAAAAAGGTAGGGAAAGCATCAGGTACTGTGTTTGGAGGCAGCCCCTCTGCAGTCTGGGCAACCCCAGTGATCAGGGTTCTGCACTCCCTGGGGTCCTCCATGTCCTCATTGCCTTGGTGTCCCCTCTGCAGCCCTGTGAAGAGCTGGGAGAAGTGGATCAGCCATGAAGATCCTGTACCTTCTCTTCCCTTTGCTCCTCCTGCTGGTGCAGGGAGCTTCAGGTGAGAGGGGAAGTGGGGAGATGGAGGGAGGTGTGAGCCCCTCATCATTGACATTTTCCATGTCCAAGGAAGTGACCATGTTAGTTGGACTGATGCGAAGAGTAGAGGGGATTGACAAGTAAGGTGGATTTCCAGTGATTATCCTAAAGAACATAGACATGGAATGGAAGCAGCCCCTGGAAACAGAAGCCTGGCTTCTCCTGTGGGTCAGGAAAGGGCTTGGTTTCAAGCTCCAACCCCACACCCCGCTGTTCTTGTTTGGGAGCTTCTGGATGTTCTTTTGCACTGTGATTGTTCTTTACTGTGGAGAGGTTGGAGCTGAGCTAATCTATTGCCCTCAAATGCACAGTATCAGCCTTTTCAACCACACACTGCTCTCCCAGATTATGGCTTTAATTGTTCTGTGTCTTTCCCCATGGAAACAGGAAATGCAGCTGGATGCAGACAGCAAGGGGGATACTGCACTTATGGCAGATGCAACTTTCCTGCAAGAGCTATTGGAAGATGTTCCCTGTACAGTGTGTGCTGCAAAAGATAAGGTCTGGATTCCTGGCAGAGGGAAGGGTTTCCTCCTTTCTCCAGAAAAATCTGTTATAAATTTGATTCATGTCAATTCTTGTTAAATAATCTCCTTATGTATGCCCTTTGGGAAATGCCCTGGAAGAAAAGGTAAAGGCCCTGTGGGTTTAGATCTGCCCTGAGAGGGGTTGCAGGAGCCCCACCTCAGCCAGCGTCTTCCCACTCTCCTCCAGTCCCAGGAGGCTCATTCAGCCTTTGCAGAGAACTCACCCAAGACACCAAAGAGTGAAGCATTTGCTGTCCTTGGGCAGCACCAAGGACATGATCCAAGTTTGCTGCATCTGCACAGACTTGGAGTCAGGGCTGCCACCACTAAGATAAGCCAGGTCCAAACTGACTGCACTAAGGACTGGAGATCACCTCTGCTGAGCCTGAGTCTCCTGCACCACAGAATGGCTGATCCTTGCAGGGGAGGTGGGAAAGAACAAAAGGAAAAGTTATAACACCTGATGTGCTTATCTCCTTTCTTTGTACAGTATGTGGGGCTGAGACCATGAAATTTCCAAGCAGGAAGTCCCCCTCGCTTCTGGCTGCTGGAACCATCTCCTGATGTCCTCTTCCCTCCCTGCCTCTGCCATCCCCAGTTGCTGTGACAGCAGGAAGTGGCAGCTGCTCCTGCTGGGTGCTGCTGGGCTGGAGACATCTCATCCCAGCCGTGGTGTCTTTGGGGCAGAGACTGCTTTTCCCAGCTTGAATAAAGATGAGCAGTTTGGCATTGCATGGGTGGCTGTGTGTGTGTGTCCTTGTGATGGAGGGTGTGCTGTGCCTTCTGGTTTGGGGGTGGCAAAGGTGTGTTGGTGGCAGGAGAAGCACCTCAGGATGCTGAGGGTCAGCACTATGTGTGTCCCTGGGGATACTCCTGCCTGTCAGTGGAGTGGGGACATAAAGCCTTTTGGCACATCGTGCAGGGTGTTTGGTGTGGGAGGGATGAAGATGACCTGCAGATGCTCCCTCTGGGAAGTGGCACCATATCCTTGTCCTGGTTGTGACAGGTGTTCCTTGTTCCTGACAACTATGTGATCCTGTGAAGAGCTGTGCTGAGTGGTGAGTCCTTTGGGTGGGCATGGCTATGGTTCCCTATAGGACCTGTCCCTAATGCTCCTTGTCCTGTTACACTGTGCTTTGCTTTCCTTGATGTGGGCTGTGTGGGAGCTGTGCTGCTCCACACCCCTTCCCACCAGGCAGCAGCAGGAGGACACTATGGAGCTCCTGAGCCATGTGTCCTGTGAAATATGTCTCTATTTTGCTTGGAAATGTCCAAATTTGTAGTCCTACGGGGAGTAAGCAGTATGTTCTCTAGTCTTTGCTCCATCACAAGTAAATATGCTCCATCAGAAGCAGTGACCTCCCTCTGCCTGCAAAACTAAACCTCAGGTTTTTGTTTCTAGTGGTTCAATATCTGTGTGTGTCCATATCTGTGTGTGTATGGGGTCAACTGGTGACCCCAGGCTAGTCCAAGGAAGGCTTTCTCTTCTAAGAATCACACAATCACAGATTCATTAATGATGGAGAACCTCACAAAGGCCATTGAGCCCAACTGTATCCCCAGCACTGCCAAGTCCACCATGAACCCGTGTCCCTACGAGTCATATCTCTATGGCTTTTAAATACCTTCAGGGAAGGAGATTCCACCACTGCCGTGGGCAGCCTGTCCCATTGCATGATCATCTGTTCTGCAAATAAATTAGTCCTAATATTCAAACTATCTTGGTATTGTGGACAGTCAGCTCATGAATTTTAGAGGGCTGCCAGAAAGGACAGAAATGAAATGAGGAAGAGGAAGGGTAAGACAAGAGTCCATGACCCCTTGCCTTTCTCCATGTTATTTTCAAACAAGCCAGACAAAGCTCTTGAAGTGAAAGGAGAGGTAAAGCTTTCCTTTCAGCCTACAAAGCTGAGCAGGTTTCCAGTAGTCAGCATGGTCTTGCACATCTCAGAATAGCTGAATATTTTTAGGAACTATGAAATGAGAGGACAAAAGAAACAAACTTTTTCCTCATTGCTACTATTCCCAGCAACAACCAAGCTGACTTTTCCAGCCCAGGTGGCTCCTGCCAAGCTCATGTGTCACAAGAAGTGTTGCAGGAGGATAACGGTGACAATTGCAACAGCCCCAGGGGGCACCTCAGACTCTGCCACTGCAGCAGGGAGGGACCAGGGGCAGCCCCAGCACCCCCAAACTGATGGCTCTCTCTCTGGTTGGCCAAGGGGAGATGTGTCAGCAGGAACCAGTTCATGTCCCACCCACCAGGAGGTGAATAAAACAAATGCATTTTGTGCAAAGTAGCATTCCCCGAACCCAAGGGCATCTGGACACAAGTATTTCCTGTGGGTTTTGCTGCTGCCTGAACACCAAGACCTTGAACAGGTAGGTGAGTGGGGGGGTCTCTTTCTGCAATGCTGCCCAATCAGGTTCTCTGCTCACGGTCCATCTCCATAAACTCACCAAAATTACAAGCAGCTGGAAGAATCCAGTTGTCCTATTATGCCTTCAGAGATGCCTGGGAAAGGGAAGAAAAGCCTACATATGATTCTAGGATCCCAGAACATGTGGAAGGTGAAACTAAGCTTTCCTACATAGAGGAGGGACTGGAAATGTGCCTTGATGCTGCAGGAGGAACTGAAGACCTTTTTTATGTGGGCAAATGGGCTCAGGTGTGCAGGATGTTCTCTGCAGAAAGTCTATGAAAGGTCATGGAAGAAGCCATTGGAAAAGAATCTTGTTAGGTAATCAATTTCCACAGACGGAGACATCAGAACACACCCTCAATGTTTGCAGGGTGACACAAACCTCAGAATTGTTCTTCAGTGAAAGGTAGAGGAAACATCATGTTCTGTGTTTGGAGGCAGACCCTCTGCAGTGTGGGGAACCCCAGTGCCCAGGCTTCTGCACTTTGTGGGGTATTCCATGTCCTCATTGCCTCGGTGTCCCCTCTGCAGCGCTGGGAAGAGCCAGGAGAGGGGAATCAGCCATGAAGATCCTGTACCTGCTCTTCCCCTTGCTCCTCCTGTTGGTGCAGGGTGCTGCAGGTGAGATGGGGTAATGGGAGGTGGGGAGAGATCTGAGCCCCCATCACTGGGGTTTTCCACTCTATGGAAGTGACCACACTACTTGGAGTGATGCAAATGTGAGGGAGATTTGAGGAAAACTGAATTTTCAGGTGATCTTCCAAGAGACACAGATCTCCTGTGGATAGAGCATCTGGAAATAGAACCCAGGCTTCTCCTGTGGGTCAGGAAGAGGGCTGGATTCAGGTTCCAAGTCTACAACTAGCCACTCCCTTTGCTTGTCTCTAGGTGGTCTCTTACCCTGTAGAGGGATGGGAGAGAGCCTCAGGGGTGTTTGGATTGATGGGTTGCCTGGTGCACAAAGCTGCCTGTCTCACCTTGTGCTGCATCAGCTGAGTGTCCCAAAACCTCATTATCCCAGGGCATGGTCCCTGGAAGGGCTGGGCAGGGACTTTCCATCAGAGGTCGCACCAAGCAAGGCAGAGCCAAGACAGGGATATGGGATGTGAGGAGTCCCCTGCTTTTCAACTGTGCTGGTCCAGGCAGTGTTGGGAATGCAGCTGGGGAGGCAGCATGGCTCTTTCTTGACCTCACTCTGGTCCTTCCCACTCTTTGCTCTTGTGTGCACCCAGTTTACTGGGAAGGGGTCCTTTTTATGGCTGCAGCTGTGGCTGTGGGGAGGTTGAATTTGAGCCCTTCTCTTGGCCTGAAATGTATGGGGAGTCTCAGCCACCCTGCAACTACACACTGCTCTCCCAGATTGCCACTATAATTATTCTTTGTTTCTCTTTCCTCATGGAAACAGGAAGTCGAGATGGATGCAGACGACGAGGGGGATACTGCACTTTTGGGAGTTGCCGCTACCCTACAACACCAATTGGACGATGCTCACGAATCAGTGTGTGCTGCAAAAGGTAGGGACTTAATCCCCTGCTGAAGGAAGATTTTCCTGCTTTTTGGACAGGAAGATCTCTTACAAGTTTCTTTCCTGCCCATTCCAGTTAAATACTCTCATTGCTTTTTTAAGTTCTGGGAGGGGCCCAAGGTAAAAGGGGAAATCACTTTTGGGTTTGCACTTGTTGGAGGAGGGATTGCAGGAGCCCCACATCAGCCAGTGCTTCCCCACTCTCCTCCAGTCCCAAAAGGCTCATTCAGGCTTTGCAGAGAACTCACCCAAGACACCAAAGAGTGAAGCATTTGCTGTCCTTGGGCAGCACCAAGGACATGATCCAAGTTTGCTGCATCTGCACAGACTTGGAGTCAGGGCTGCCACTACTAAGATAAGCCAGGTCCAAACGGTCTGCACTAAGGACTGGAGCTCACCTTTGCTGAGCCTGAGTCTCCTGCTGTGCAGACTGGCTGATCCTTGCAGGGGAGGTGGGAAAGAATGGAAGGAAAATTTATAACACCTGATGTGCTTGTTTCCTTTCTTTGTACAGTATCTGGGGTTGAGACCCTGAAATTTCCAAGCAGGAAGTCCCCCTCGCTTCTGGCTGCTGGAACCATCTCCTGATGTCCTCTCCCCTCCCTGCCTCTGCCATCCCCAGCTGCTGTAACAGCAGGAGTGGCAGCTGCTCCTGCTGGATGCTGCTGGGCTGGAGACATCTCATCCCTGCCATGGTGTCTTTGGGGCAGAGACTGCTTTTCCCAGCTTGAATAAAGATGAGCATTTTGGCATTGCATGGGTGGGCTGTGTGTGCATTTCCTTGTGATGGCGGGTGTGCTGTGCCTGCTGGCTGAGGGAGTGGCAAAGGTGTTTTGGTGGTAGGAGAAGCACCTCAGGATGCTGAGGGTCATCACTATGTGTGTCCCTGGGGGTGCTCCTGCCTGTCAGTGGAGTGGGGACACAGAGCCTGTCAGTGCCTGCTGGTGCAGGGTGTTTGGTGTAGGAGGGATGGAGATGACCTGCACATGCTGGCTCTAGAAAGGAGTACTGCTCTCCTTGTCCTGGCTGTCATATGTGTTCCTTGGCCCTGACAACTATGAGATCCTCTGCAGAGCTGTGCTGGGTGATGTGTCCCTTGGGTGGGCATGGCCATGGTTGCCCACAGGACCTGTCCCTGATGCTCCTCCTCATCCTGTTCCAATGTGCTCTGCTCTCCTTGATGTGGGCTATGTGGGAGCTTTGCTGCTCCACACTCCTTCCCACCAGGCAGGAGAGGAGGACACTATGGAGCTCCTGAGCCATGTGTCCTGTGAAATATGTCACTATTTTGCTTGGATATGTCCAAATTTGTAGTCCCACAGGGAGTAAGCAGAATGTTCTCTAGTCTTTGCTCCATCAAGAGTAAATATGCACTGCCATTCCTCTGCTCCATCAGAAGCAGCGACCACCCTCTGCCTGCAAAACTAAACCTCAGGCTTTGGTTTCTAGTGGTTCAATATCTGTGTGTGTCCATGTCTGTGTGTGTATGGGGTCAACTGGTGAGCCCAGGCTGGTTCAGGGAAGGCTTTCTCTTCTAAGAATCACAGAATCACAGATTCATTAATGATGGAAAAGCTGACGAAGGCCATCGAGTCCAACTGCTCCCACAGTACTGCCAAGTCGACCATGAACCTATGCCCCTAAGTGTCGTACTCCATGGCTTTTAAATATCTCCAGGGATAGTGTCTTACTTTGAGGTAAATCAAAATGTCCTTCAAAACCAGAGGAGAGGATTCCTCCTCAATAACCCCATCACTCCTTATTAAATTTAAAAAACCTTTTAATTAGAAAATGTATATAAGAAGGATAACTATTTTTATCTAATATATATATATATATAACTATAAACATACCAGAGCAAACTACTCCACTAGCACCAAAAACAAATAACCATCAAAAACTGTAGGCTCCTCCTAGTGCAGTTACATTTATTAACACTGTCAGTGTCACACCTTGGCTGGCTGCGAGATGAATTCTCAGTCATTTCCCAGAAAGGCAGAGATAAGGGGGGTGTAGGACTCACGTGGTGCAGGATGGAGCTGTTCCCATGCAGATTCTCTCTCTCCTTGTTCTTTGTTCAAAAGAAGGAAACGCTGGGAGTTGAGGGGTGGTGGTAATTCCCATAAATCCACTTGGAGTCGAAGTCAGTCCCTCGGAAAAAAGGTCTGTAGTGTGTCCAGAAGCAGCTGTGACCCTCCTCTCTCTCCTCTCTCTCTGGAGCTCAGGGTTCGCAGAGATGGGGAGGGAGGAGTGGGTGGGGAGAGGCTAACAGGGCCAGAAGGAACTCTTACCAGCTGAGCAAAACAGTGGCTCTCTCCCAGTAGCTGCCCAAAAGCAAGTGAAGCCAGCACACAGGAAAAACCTCTCCCCCTCCCAGGTGCATTGAGTCTGTTTTCTCACCTCCACTCCAGGATTCAGTTGGAATCTAGAGCCATCAACCTCTCCTTTGTTCTCAGTCCTGACACTTCAACTCCCGAAACCTTTGTGTTGGTAGGGTGAGAAAAATTCCCTGAAGGAACCTTTTGGCAGATGGAGAGTCTACCACTGCCCTGGGCTGCCTGTCCCATTACCTGATCATCTGTTCTGCAAATAAATTAGTCCTAATATTCAAACTGCCTTTGTATTGTGGACAGTCAACTCATGCATTTCAGATGGCAGCCAGAAAGGACAGAAATGAAATGAGGAAGAGGAAGGGTAAGACAAGAGTCCATGACCCTTGCCTTTCTCCATGTTTTTTACAAACAAGCCAGACAAAATTCTTGGAGTGAAAGGGGAGGTAAAGCTTTCCTTTCACCCTACAAAGCTGAGCAGGTTTTCAATTGTCAGCATGGTCTTGCACATCTCAGGATAGCTGAGTCTTTATAATAACTATGAAATGAGAGGACAAAAGAAGGAAAACATTTTCCTCATTGCTATTCTTTCCAGAACCAACCAGCCTGACTTTTCCACCCTAGGCAGCTTCTGCCAAACCCATGTGTCACAAGAAGTGTTGCAGAAGGATAACGGTAACAATTGCAACAGCCCCAGGGGGCACCTCAGACTCTGCCACTGCAGCAGGGAGGGACCAGGGGCAGCCCCAGCACCCCCACACTTATGGGTCACTGTCTGGTTGGCCAAGGCAAGATCTGTCAGCAGAAAGAAGTGCATGTCCCACCCACCAGGAGGGATATAAAACCAAAGTGTTTTGTGCAAAGTAGCATTCCCTGACCCCAAGGGCATCGGGAACCAAGAGTTTCCTTTGGAGTTTGCTTTTTACTGCTGCCTGAACACCAAGACCTTGATCAGGTAGGTGAGTGTGGGGTCTCTTTGTTCAAAGCTATCCATTCACGTTCTCTGCTCAAGGTCCATCTCTATAAACTCATATTGTATCATGGCTCGCCTTTGTGAACGAAGATTTGGGAAGGGCTCTACCCATACGGATGTGTCTTTCCAGCCTGGGGAGTGGATTTTTTAGGTGAGGCACAGTGTGCACAGAACTGACCCCACTCTTTAATTCTTAAGGTTCATCTACCACAGCCAAGCGAGCTTGGACAGTGATAGTGAGGTTGACAGGGATACAGCCCCTGGTATTCCCAGGAGGTCTCCCATCCACGTACTAACTAGGCCTGACCCTGCTGAGCTTCTGAGATCTGACAGGATTAGGCATCAAGGTGGCATTTAACTGCCATATACTCACCAAAATGACAAATATCTGGGAGTATCCAGTTCTCCTATTATGCCTTCAGTGATGCCTGGGAAAGGGAAGAAAAGCCTCCATATGATTCCAAGAGCCCAGAACATGGGGGAGATGAAAGAAAGCTTTCCTAAGGACAGGAGAGACTGGAAGTGTGCTTTGATGCTGCAGGGGGACTGGAGACCTTTTTCTGTGGGCAAATGGAGACTTTATTTGATCAGATTTGTAACAGCTGGGCTCAGGTGTGCAGGATGTTCTCTGCAGAGAGTCTATGGAAGGTCATGGAGGAAGCTATTGGAAAAGAATCCTGTTAGGTAATGGATTTCCCAGAGACTGAGACATCACAAAATGCTCCCCAAGTTTACAGGGTGACACAAACCTCAGAATTATTCTTCAGTGAAAAGTAGAGGAAACATCAAGTTCTATGTTTGGAGTCAGCCCCTGTGCAGTGTGGGGAACTCCAGTGCCCAGTCTTCTGTGCTTCGTGGGGTCTTCCATGTCCTCATTGCCTTGGTGTCCCCTCTGCAGCCTTGGGAAGAGCCAGGAGAGGTGGATCAGCCATGAAGATCCTGTACTTGCTCTTCCCCTTGCTCCTCCTGTTGGTGCAGGGTGCTGCAGGTGAGTGGGGTAATGGGCAGTGGGTGGGGAGAGGTGTAAACCTTCATCATTGGGGGTTTCCATGTGAGGGGAAGTGACCACGCTACTTGGAGGGATGTAAATGTGAGGGGGACTTGAGAAAAATTGAGTTTTTCAAGCGATCTTTCAAGAGACACAGATCTGTTGTGGATAGGGCACCTGGAAATAAAAGGCTGGCTTTTCCTGTGGGTCAGGAAGAGGGTTAGATTCAAGTTCCAAGTCTGGAACCAGCCACTCCTTTTTCATTGTCTCTGGATGGTCTCTTGTACTGTGCAGGGATGAGATTGAGCCCAGTGGGTGTTTGGTTGGGTGGGTTGCCTGGTGCACAAGCTGTCCTGTCTCACCTTGTGCTGCATCAGCTGAGTGTCCCGAAACCTCATTCTCCCAGGGCATCGTCCCTGGAATGGCTGGGCAGGGACTTTCAAAGGTCACACCAAGCATGTCACAGCCAGGACAGGGATATGGGATGTGAGGAGTTCCCTGTTCTCCAGCTGTGCTGGTCCAGGCAGTGCTGAGAATGCATGTAGGGAGGCAGCACGGGTCTTCCTTGACCTCACTCTGATCTTTCCCACTCTTTGCTCTTGTGTGCACCCAGTTCAGGGGGAAAGGGTTCTTTTCATGACTAAAGCTGTGGCTGTGGGGAGGTTGAATTTGAGCCCTTCTCTTGGCCTGAAATGCATGGGGAGTCTCATCCATCCTGCAACCACACACTGCTCTCCCAGATTACCACTATAATTCTTCTCTGTGTATCTTTCCTCACGGAGACAGGAAGTGCATCTGGATGCAAACGGCGAGGAGGTTACTGCCTTTTTCGGCCATGCAGCCGCCCTGCAGTACCAATTGGACGATGCTCACGAATCAGTGTGTGCTGCAAAAGGTAGGGACTTAATCCCCTGCTGAAGGAAGATTTTCCTGCTTTTGGGACAGGAAGATCTCTTACAAAGTTCTTTCCTGCCCGTTCCAGTGAAATACTCTCCTGCATTTATAAGTTTTGGCAGAGACCCAAAACAAAAAGGAAGGGCCTTTGTTGGTTTGGACTTTTTGGAAGTAGGGAGTTGCAGGAAACCCAGGTCAGCCAGTGCCTCCCCACTCTCCTCAAGTCCCAGATGGCTCATTCAGGCTTTGCAGAGGACTCATCCAAGACACCAAAGAGTGAAGCATTTGCTGTCCTTGGGCAGCACTGAGGACATGATCCAGGTTTTGCTGCATCTGCACA
>VWZD01012952.1:203191-331756 GCA_013396695.1 Sakesphorus luctuosus
AGACATCTCATCCCTGCCATGGTGTCTTTGGGGCAGAGACTGCTTTTCCCAGCTTGAATAAAGATGAGCATTTTGGCATTGCATGGGTGGGCTGTGTGTGCATTTCCTTGTGATGGCGGGTGTGCTGTGCCTGCTGGCTGAGGGAGTGGCAAAGGTGTTTTGGTGGTAGGAGAAGCACCTCAGGATGCTGAGGGTCATCACTATGTGTGTCCCTGGGGGTGCTCCTGCCTGTCAGTGGAGTGGGGACACAGAGCCTGTCAGTGCCTGCTGGTGCAGGGTGTTTGGTGTAGGAGGGATGGAGATGACCTGCACATGCTGGCTCTAGAAAGGAGTACTGCTCTCCTTGTCCTGGCTGTCATATGTGTTCCTTGGCCCTGACAACTATGGGATCCTGTGCAGAGCTGTGCTGGGTGATGTGTCCCTTGGGTGGGCATGGCCATGGTTGCCCACAGGACCTATCCCTGATGCTCCTCCTTATCCTGTTCCACTGTGCTCTGCTCTCCTTGATGTGGGCTATGCGGGAGCTTTGCTGCTCCACACCCTTCCCACCAGGCAGCAGCAGGAGGACACTATGGAGCTCCTGATCCATGTGTCCTGTGAAATATGTCTCTATTTTGCTTGGATATGTCCAAATTTGTAGTCCCACAAGGAGTGAGCAGAATGTTCTCTAGCCTTTGCTTCAGCAGGAGTAAATATGCACTGCTATTGCTCTGCTCCATCAGAAGCAGCGACCTCCCTCTGCCTGCAAAATTAAACCTCAGGCTTTGGTTTCTAGTGGTTCAATATCTGTGTGTGTCCATGTCTGTGTGTGTATGGGGTCAACTGGTGAGCCTAGGCTGGTTCAGGGAAGGCTTTCTCTTCTAAGAATCACAGATTCATTAATGATGGAGAAGCTCACAAAGGCCATTGAGTCCAACTGCTGTCCCAGCATTGCCAAGTCTACCATGAACCCATGTCCCTAGGTGTCGTATCTCCATGGCTTTTAAATGTCTCCAGGGATGGAGATTCCACCACTGCCCTGGGCAGCCTGCAAATAAATTAGTCCTAATATTGCAGCTGTCTTGGTACTGTGGACAGTCAGCTCATCCATTTGAGATGGCAGCCAGAAAGGAGAGAAATGAAATGAGGGAGAGGAAGGGTAAGACAAGAGTCCATGACCCTTGCCTTTCTCCATGTTTTTTTCAAAAAAACCAGACAAAGCTCTTGAAGTGAAAGGAGAGGTAAAGCTTTCCTTTCAGCCTACAAAGCTGAGCAGGTTTCCAGTAGTCAGCATGGTCTTGCACATCTCAGGATAGCTGAGTCTTTATAACTATGAAATGAGAGGACAAAAGAAGGAAAACATTTTCCTCATTGCTACTCTTCCCAGCACCAACCAGGCTGACTTTTCCAGCCCAGGTGGCTCCTGCCAAGACCGTGTGTCGCAAGAAGTGTTGCAGGAGGATAACGGTGACAATTGCAACAGCCCCAGGAGGCACCTCAGTCTCTGCCACTGCAGCAGGGAGGGACCAGGGGCAGCCCCAGCACTCCCACACTGATGGGTCACTCTCTGTGGTTGGCCCAGGGGAGATGTGTCAGCAGAACGAAGTACGTGCCCCACCCACCAGGAGCGATATAAAACCAACCTTATTTGGGCAAAGTAGCATTCCCTGATCCCAAGGATATTTGGACACAAGTGTTTCCTTTGTTGTTTCCTGCTGCCTGAACACCAAGACCTTGATCAGGTAGGTGAGTGTGAGGTTTCTTTCTGTAAAGCTGCTCATTCAGGTTCTCTGCTCAAGGTCAATCTCTATAAACTCATATCATATCATGGCTAGGCTTTGTGAACGAAGATTTGGGAAGGGCTCTATCCACATGAGTGTGTCCTTCAATCCTCTGCAGTGGATTTTTTAGGTGAGGCACAGCGTGCACAGAACTGACCCCACTCTTTAATTCCTAAGGTTCATATGCCATGGCCGAGTGAGCTTGGACACTGACAGTGAAGTTGCCAGGGATACAGCCCCTGGTATTCCCAGGAGGTCTCCCATCCAAGTACTGATTGGGCCTGACCCTCGTTAGCTTCCGAGATCTGACCGGATCAGGCATCAAGGTGGCATTTAACTGCCATATACTCACCAAAATGACAAATATCTGGGAGTACCCAGGTGTCCTATTATGCCTTCAGAGATGCCTGGGAAAGGGAAGAAAAGCCTCCATATGAGTCTAAGAGCCCAGAATGTTGCCCGCTGAACAGAGACACAAACTGACAGAGTATCAGTTTATGAGGTGCTTTATTCAAGGGCCCGGGAACCTGGGGAGGTGTCTCCCAAATCAGGATTCCAACGAGCAACATCTTATTCAGGGTTTTTATACTGTTTCTTAGGAATGCTTACAGGTTACAAAATACACACCGGTTACAATAAATCAGTTACAGGTTCTAAACACAGACAAAGATCTTATCATAAAATGCATAGGNGGGGTAATGGGCAGTGGGTGGGGAGAGGTGTAAACCTTCATCATTGGGGGTTTCCATGTGAGGGGAAGTGACCACGCTACTTGGAGGGATGTAAATGTGTGGTGGATTTGAGTGTTTCAGATGAGCTTTCAAGAGACACAGATCTATAGTGGATAGGGTACCTGGAAATAGAACTCAGGCCTCTCCTGTGGCTGAGGAAGAGGGTTGGATTCAGGTTCCAAGTCTGGAACCAGCCACTCCTTTTCCATTGTCTCTGGATCGTCTCTTGCACTGTAGAGGGATGAGATTGAGCCCAGTGGGTGTTTGGATTGACGGGTTGCCTGGTGCACAAAGCTGTCCTGTCTCACCTTGTGCTGCATCAGCTGAGTGTCCCAAAACCTCATTATCCCAGGGCATGGTCCCTGGAAGGGCTGGGCAGGGACTTTCCATCAGAGGTCGCACCAAGAATGGCACAGCCAAGACAGGGATATGGGTTGTGAGGAGTCCCATGCATTTCAACTGTGTTAGTCCATGCACAGTGCTGAGAATGCATGGAGGTTAGGCATCATGGCTCTTCCTTGACCTCACTCTTGTCCTTCCCACTCTTTGCTCTTGTGTGCAGTCAATTTAGGGGGGAAGGGTCCTTCTGGCAACTGAAGCTGTGGCTGTGGGGAGGTTGAATTTGAGCCCATCTCTTGGCCTGAAATGCATGGGGAGTCTCAGCCACCCTGCAACCACACACTGCTCTCCCAAATTGCCACTATAATTCTTCTCTGTGTATCTTTCCTCATGGAAACAGGAAGTGTAAGTGGATGCAGACAGCGAAGGGGATACTGCACGATTGGGCGATGCCGCTTCCCTACAGTACCAATTGGACAATGCTCACCGTTCAGTCTGTGCTGCAAAAGGTAGGGACTCAATCCCCTGCTGGAGGAAGATTTTCCTGCTTTGGGGACAGGAAGATCTCTTACAAAGTTCTTTCCTGCCCATTCCAGGTAAATACTCTCCTGCATTTATAAGTTTTGGAAGAGATCCAAAACAAAAAGGAAAAGCCTTTGTTGGTTTGGACTTTTTGGATGTAGGGAGTTGCAGGAACCCCAGGTCAGCCAGTGCCTTCCCACTCTTCTCCAGTCCCAGGAGGCTCATTCAGGCTTTGCAGAGGACTCATCCAAGACACCAAAGAGTGAAGCATTTGCTGTCCTTGGGCAGCACTGAGGACATGATCCAGGTTTTGCTGCATCTGCACAAACTTGGAGTCAGGGCTGCCACCACTAAGATAAGCCAGGTCCAAACTCTCTGCACTAAGCTCTGGAGCTCACCTCTGCTGAGCCTGTCTCTCCCTCACCACAGAATTTATGGTCCTTGCAGGGTAGGAGGGAGACAGCAGGAAGAAAGGTTACAACAGATGATGAGCCTGTGTCCTTATTTCTTACAGATTGAGGGGTTGAGACTGTGAAATTTCCAAGCAGGAAGTCCCCCTCGCTTCTGGCTGCTGGAACCATCTCCTGATGTCCTCTTCCCTCCCTGCCTCTGCCATCCCCAGCTGCTGTGACAGCAGGAGTGGCAGCTGCTCCTGCTGGTTGCTGCTGGGCTGGAGACATCTCATCCCAGCCATGGTGTCTTTGGGGCAGAGGCTGCTTTTCCCAGCTTGAATAAAGATGAGCAGTTTGGCATTGCATGGGTGGGCCATGTGTCAGCAGTGTGTCTGTGCCTGGGGATGCTCCTGCTTGCATTGGTGTGGAGGGACAGAGCCTGTCAGTGCCTGTCAGTCCAAAGTGTTTGGTGTGGCAGGGATGGAGCTGCTCTGCAGATGCTTCCTCTGGGAATTGTGACCTCTGTCCTGGTTGTGGCAGTCATAGGTGTCCCTTTTCCCTGACAACCACAGTTTCATGCGCAGAGCTGTGCTGGGTTATGTGTCCCTTGGGTGGGCAAGGCCATGGTTGCCCACAGGACCTCTCCCTGATGCTCTTCATTGTTCTGTTGCACTGTGCTCTGCCCTCCTTGCTGTGTGGTGTGAGGGAGCTGTGCTGCTCCACACACTGTCCCACCAGGCAGGAGAAGGAGGAGGCCATGGAGCACTCGGGGCGGGTGACCTGTGGAATGGCTCCAATTGGCCATGGCAATATTGAAATTGGTTTACCCATGGCTAATGAACCGGTTGCCTTCTTTTCTCTGCCCACATTTAGGCAGTCTGGGATGACATCACTCTGTTCCCTCGAAGGCTGTGTCCTCTCCCCATCTGCAAATGCAAACCTCATTCTTTAGGTCCTGAGTTGTTCAAAACATATTTGTGTTCATGTACATTTGCATGACAGCAACTAGTGACCCCAGGCTGTTTCAGAGAAGGCTTTCCCTTCCAAGAATCATAGAACCACTGAACTGTTAAGGGTTGAAAAGCCCTCTAAGGTTATTGAGTCCAACTGTTCCCCCAGGACTGCCATGTTCACCACTATTCCCTGTCACCAGTTGCCACATCTACCTTGTTTTAAATCCCCCCAGGGAGGGAGACACAACCACTGCCCTGGAAGCTTGAGCCAGCTTCTGACCACCCTTTTGGTGAAGAAATTCTTCTTAATATTAAATCTAAACCTGATGTGGCCCTTTCTCCCTCTGTGCTTCTGACTGTCCCTGAGCTGTCACCACAAGCACCCTCCACCTCTGCAGAGCAAAGCTGTTCCCCCACCCAAGGGGGTCCTTGGCCCAGAACTTGTCAAGCCACACTGATGGTGTTGTGGACAGACAGAACACGTGGACAGAGGTTTCAGAGGGTGGAGATAGAAGAGAAAAAGGGAAGGGGGGAGACAAGGAGAAAGACTCTTTTTTTCTCAGAGTACCTGAGCTTTTCTATTCCGTGTGGTATTTCCAGATGATCCAAAGAAAACCCATGATGTGAAATGAGAGGTAAAGTTTTCCTCTCACCGTGTAAAGGTGAGCGAGTTTGCAATATCCAGCATGGCCTTGCACATCTAAGGCCACCTGAGTTCTTACAGAATCAATAAAATAAGATGGCACAAAGAAGGAAACCGTTTGGTTCTTCCTACCATTCCCAGGACCAACCAGCCTGAATTTTCCACCCCAAGGGCTCCTGCCAAGCCTGTGTGTCACAAGAAGTGTTGCAGGAGGATAACGGTGACAATTGCAACAGCCCTAGGAGGCATCTCAGCCTCTGTCACTGCAGCAGGGAGGGACAAGGGGCAGTCCAGCACCCCTACACAGATGAGTAGCTCTCTGGTTGGCCAAGGGGAGATGTATCAGCAACAGTAAGTGCATGTCCCACCCACCAGGAGGGGTATAAAGCCAGGGTGTTTTGGTGAAGCCGCATTCCCTGCCTCCAAGGGCATCTGGACACAAGTGATTTCTATTTGGTTTGTTGCTGGCTGAACACCAAGGTCCTCATCAGGTAGGTGAGTGTGGAGCCTTTTAATGGAAAGTTGCCCATTCAGGTTCTCTGCCCAAAGCCCATCTTCATAGACTCACTTAAATGACAAAAAGCTGAAAGTATCCTGGTATGTTATTAGGCCATCAGAGATGTCTGGGAAAGACAATAAAAACTTTCACATGAGTCTAAGAGTCTAGAAATGGGGAAGGTGAAACTATGCTTTCCTAAGTAGAGAAGAGACTGGAAAGGTGCCTTGATGCTGCAGGAGGGACCCAAGACCATCTTCCTTGAGCAAATGAAGATATTCTGTAGCAAAGCAAGGAGAAACTTTTCCCACAGCAGTAAAGTGTTTTTGTATAACTTCAGGCTATCAGTAGCTCCAAAGGTTGATTTCTGTTTCCATTTCTGGGCACCAAGACACTTCCCTGCCCTCTGGCTCATCCCTGGATTGATGCTGCATCAGACAGGAATAACAAGTGTGGGGAATTCTTGGCCGGGAATTCTGGGATTGGTCTGGAGTTGGAGATGGGCACTCCCAAGCTGAGCTGGGAGGACTTTGCTGAGTCCAGGGAAGCAGAGATGATTGGGCAGGGTGTTTGGGGCATGGGTTTGATGCATGTATCCTGAGGGAGTAAAAGACATAACTTTAAATGGCAATTTCATCTCTTCAATTCCCAAATTTTACTGGCCGTTGTTCGGATTGGATTTGGAATAGCTGGCCCAAGGTCTGCAGTCTGTGCTGTGGGGAAGGTCTTCAGAAAATCTTAGAGAAAATTAATGGAAATTAATCATCTTAGGTAATCGATTTCACAGAGACTGAGATATGAGGAAATGCTCCCAGTGTTTGCAGGGTAACACAGACCTCAGAATTGTTTTTAAGAGAAAGGTAGAGGAAACATCATGGACTGTGTTTGGAGGCAGATCCTCTGCAGTGTGGGGAACCCCAGTGCTCAGGATCCTGCACCCCCAGGGTCCTCCATGTTCTCATTGCCTTGGTGTCCCCTCTGCAGCCTAGTGAAGAGCCAGGAGAGGTGGATCAGCCATGAAGATCCTGTACCTGCTCTTCCCCTTACTCCTCCTGTTGATCCAGAATGCCTCAGGTGAGAGGGGAAGCGGGGAGGTGGGGAAAGTGTGAGCATCCCTGTTGCCAGGATTTTCCATGTTTCTGGAAGTTACAGCTTTAGTGGGAGTGATGTAAATGTCCAGGACCATTGATGAGAACGGTGTTTTCCAGCAATCTTTCAATAGGACACAGACTTGAGATGGAAAGACTCCATGAAAATACCAATTTGGCTTCCCCTGTGGGTCTGAAAGGGCCTTGGTATCAGGCTTCAACTCTGCACCCAGCTGGATTCTCTGGATGGTCTGTTGCCCTGTACAGGGATGAGAGCGAGCCCCAGGGGTGTTTGGATTGGTGAATTGTCTGGGGCACAAAGCTGGGCCTTCTCAGCTGGTGCTGCATTGAGTGTCCCAAAACCTCATTACCACAAGGCATGATCCCTGCAAGGGCTGGGCAAGGACTTTCCATCAGAGGTCACACTAATTATGGAACAGCCAGGACAGGGATTTGGGGTGTGAGGAGTCCCCTGCTTTCCAACTGTTCTGGTCCAGACACTGTTGGGAATGCAGCTGGGGAGCCAGCATGGCTCTTCCTCAACCTCCCTTGCGAGTGAGGTTCTTCTCACTCTCTGCTCTTGCATGCACCCAGTTGAGTGTGAAAGACTCCTTCTAGAGAGACATGTTGCTAAGGAAGATAAGTCTGTGGGGAGGTTTGAGCTGAGCCCATCTATTGCCCTCTAAGGCTCGGGAAGTTTCAGGCATTCTGCAAGCACACATAGCTCTCCTGGACAATTTCTTTAATTTTTCTGGGTGTGTCTTTCCCCATGGAAACAGGAAGTGAACTTGAATGCAGACATCGAAGGGGATTCTGTGTTTTTGGGAGATGCATCCCCCCAGCAAGACGAATTGGAAGATGCACTGGACAAACCGTGTGCTGCAGAGGGTAAGGCCTGGATTCTGGCTGAGGAAAGATTTTACTCCCCTTTCCACAGAAAGGTCCATTAGAAATTTATTGCATAGTTATGCCTGTTAAATAATATCCTTCTTTATGCCCTATGGGAGATACACGCAAAAAAAGAGAAAAACCTTTGTAGGTTTGGACTTGTTGGAAGGGGGTTTGCAGGAGCCCCAGGTCAGCCAGTGCCTCCCCACTCTTCTCCAGTCCCAGAAGGCTCATTTAAGATTTACAGAGGACTCACCCAAGACACCAAAGAGGGAAGCATTTGCTGTCCCTGGACAGCACTGAGGACATGATCCAGGTTTTGCTGCATCTGCACAAACTTGGAGTCAGGGCTGCCACCACTAAGATAAGCCAGGCCCGAACTGTCTGCACTGAAGACTGGAGCTCACCTCTGCTGAGCCTGAGTCTCCTGCACAAAAGACTGGATGGTACTTGCAGGGGAAGTGGGAGACAGTAGGAGGAAAAGTTTCAGCAGGTGATGAGCTTGTGTCCTTTTTTCTTACAGTTTGTGGGGCTAAGATCCTGAAATTTCCAAGCAGGAAGTCCCCCTTGCTTCTGGCTGCTGGAACCATCTCCTGATGTCCTCTCCCCTCCCTGCCTCTGCCATCCCCAGCTGCTGTGACAGCAGGAGTGGCAGCTGCTCCTGCTGGTTGCTGCTGGGCTGGAGACATCTCATCCCAGCCATGGTGTCTTTGGGGCAGAGGCTGCTTTTCCTAGTTTTGAATAAAGATGAGCAGTTTGGCATTGCATGGGTGGGCTGTGTGTGCATTTCCTTGTGATGGAGGGTGTGCTGTGCCTTCTGGCTGTGGGTGTGGCAAAGGTGTGTTGGTGGCAGGAGAAGCACCTGGGGATGCTGAGGGTCAGCATTGTGTTTGTGCCTGGGGATGCTCCTGCCTGCATTGGTGTGGGGGGACAGAGCCTGTCAGTGCCTGTCAGTCCAAAGTGTTTGGTGTGGCAGGGATGGAGCTGCTCTGCAGATGCTTCCTCTGGGAATTGTGACCTCTGTCCTGGTTGTNTAGGAGGAAAAGTTTCAGCAGGTGATGAGCTTGTGTCCTTTTTTCTTACAGTTTGTGGGGCTAAGATCCTGAAATTTCCAAGCAGGAAGTCCCCCTTGCTTCTGGCTGCTGGAACCATCTCCTGATGTCCTCTCCCCTCCCTGCCTCTGCCATCCCCAGCTGCTGTGACAGCAGGAGTGGCAGCGGCTCCTGCTGGTTGCTGCTGGGCTGGAGACATCTCATCCCAGCCATGGTGTCTTTGGGGCAGAGGCTGCTTTTCCCAGCTTGAATAAAGATGAGCATTTTGGCATTGCATGGGTGGGCCCTTTGTGTGTGTCCTTGTGATGGAGGGTGTGCTGTGCCTTCTGGCTGTGGGTGTGGCAAAGGTGTGTTGGTGGCAGGAGAAGCACCTGGGGATGCTGAGGGTCAGCATTGTGTTTGTGCCTGGGGATGCTCCTGCCTGCATTGGTGTGGGGGGACAGAGCCTGTCAGTGCCTGTCAGTCCAAAGTGTTTGGTGTGGCAGGGATGGAGCTGCTCTGCAGATGCTTCCTCTGGGAATTGTGACCTCTGTCCTGGTTGTGCCAGTCAGCGGTGTCCCTCTTCCCTGACAACCATGGCACCACTAAACCATGTCCCCAGTACCACATCTACTTGATTTTAAATCTCTGCAGGGACAGCAGCTGCATAATGCCCAGGGCAGCCTGTGTCAGCTCCTGACCTCCCTTTTGGTAAAGAAATTGTTCCTAATACCCACTCTAAACCTTCTGTGGTGCGACTGAAGCCATCTTCTCTGGTCCTGTCACTTGTTACGAGGGAAAGGGACTGACCCTAAAAAAGTTTGCACTGCCATTTCTTTCCAGAACTGGAGAGTTTGATGGGGGATGTTCAGATCAGCCCTGCCAGCTGTGAACTTTCCTTCCCCTATGCTCAACTCTCCTGACACTGTCCTTGAGCAGTCATCACGACCTCTGCAGAGCAAAGCTCTTCCCCCACCCCAGCAGCTCCTGCCAAGCCCGTGTGTCACAAGAAGTGTTGCAGGAGGGTAATGGTGACAATTGCAACAGCCCCAGAGGGCACCTCAGCCTCTGCCACTGCAGCAGGAAGGGATGATGGGCAGCCCTAGCACCTCCACACAGATGGGTAACTCTCTGGTTGGCCAAGGGGAGTTGTGTGAGCAGGAACAAGTGCATGACCCACCCACTAGGAGTGGTATAAAACCAATAAGTTTTGGTGAAGCAGCATTCCCTGACTCCAAAGGCATATGGGTAGAAGTGATTCCTGTTGGGTTTCTTGCTGTCTCAACACCAAGTTCTTCATCAGGTAAGTAACTCTGGGGTATCTGGAAAGCTGCCCATTCAGGTCCTCTGCTCAAAGCCCATCTCCATAGACTCATTTCAATGACAAACAGCTGGAAGTATCCAGGTGTATCATTAGATCATCGGAGTTGTCTAGGAAAGAGAGTAAAAGCCTTTACATGATTTGAAGAGCCCAGGGCATGTGCAAGCTGTATCTAAAGTTTCTTAAGTAGAGGAGAGACCGGAAATGTGCCTTGATGCTTCAGGAGGGACTTAAGGTCTTTTTTCTTGGGGGAGTAGGAGCTTACTTTAAAAAGTAGGGAGATACTTTTCCCACATCAGTATGAAGTATGAAGATTTCCCACCATTTCAGGCTTTTAGTAACTCCCACAGTTGATTTCTGTTCCATTTCTGGGCACTAAGACACTTCCCTGCCCTCTGACTCATATCTGGATCGGTGCTGCATGGGACAGGAATAGCAAGTGTGGGGCTGGGGAAAGTCCTTTCTGGGAATCCTGGAATTGGTCTGGAGTTGGTAATTTCATCTCTTCAATTCCCAGATTTCACTTGCCATTTATTTTGATGGAATTAGCAAAAAATTGGCCCCAGGTCTGCAGTCTATGCTGTGCAGAAAGTCTATAGAAGACCATAGAGAAAGATACTGGAAAGAGATCATCTTAGGTAATCAATTTCCCAGAGACTGTGACATCACAAAATGCTCCCAAAGTTTTCAGGGTGACACAAACCTCAGAATGGTTCTTAAGAGAAAGGTAGGGAAACATCATGAGCTGTTTGAAGATAGCCCCTCTGCAGTTTGGGGAACCCCACTGCCCAGTCTTCTGTGCTTCATGGGGTCCTCCATGTCCTCATTGCCTTGGTGTCCCCTCTGCAGCCCTGTGAAGAGCCAGAAGAGGTGGATCAGCCATGAAGATCCTGTACCTGCTCTTCCCCTTACTCCTCCTGTTGGTCCAGGATGTTGCAGGTGAGACGGAAGCGGGGAGGTGAAAGTCTGATTGCCCGTCATTGTGGATTTCCATGTCCCACAAAGTGATGAAGTTATTTGGAGTGATGCAGAGATTAGAGCGGCTTGAGATGTTTTTTGAGTGACCTTCAAATAGACTCAGACTTGGGATGATGAGAATCCTTACCAGTAGAAGCCCAGCTTCTCCTGAAGGTCAGGAAGGTGAGGGTTTCAGGCTCCAAGACTGCACACTGCTATTCTTGTTTAAATGCCTCTGGATGGTCTCTTGCCCCATACAGGGGTGGGAGAGAGCCCCAGCGGTGTTTGGACTGATGGGTTGTCTGTAGCACAAAGCTGTCCCTTCTCATCTAGTGCTGCATCAACTGAGTATCCCAAAACCTTCTTACCCTGATGCATGAATCCCTGCAAGGGCTGGGCAAGGACTTTGCATCAGAGGTCACACCAAGCATGGCACAGCCAGGAGAGGGATGTGGGATGTGAGGAGTCCCCTGCTTTCCAGCTGTGGTGTTCCAGACAGTGTTGGGAATGCAGCTGGAGAGACAGCATGACTCTTCCTCAGCCTCCCTTAAGAGTCAGGTCCTTCCCACTCTCTGGTCTTGTGTGCACTCAATTTACATGGAAGAAGTTCTTTATGCAATTGAAGCTGTGTCTGTGGGGAGGTTGAACTGGAGCTCATCTACTGGCCTGAAATGCATGGGGAGTTTCAGCCTTTCTACAACCACACACTACTCTCCCAAATTTCCACTTTAAATGTGTATCTTTCTTCATGAAAACAGGAATCAAAAATGCATGCCAACTACTAGGGGGATACTGCACTTTTTGGAGGTGCCCCTCCTCTACAAGACGAATTGGAAACTGTTCAGCATTTACGACATGCTGCAAACGGTAAGGTCTGGATTCCTGGGTGAGGAAAGTTTCCTTCTTTGTCCATAGGAAGTTCTAGTCAAACTTTCTTTCTCCCCAGTGCCTGGTAAATACTTTCCTGCATTTATGATTTTTGAGAGATGTCCAGGAATGAAAGGAAAAACCCTTATGGGTTTGGCCCTGCCCTGAGAGGGGCTGCAGGAGTCCCAGGTCAGGCAGCACCTCCACACTCTCCTGCACTCCCAGGATGCTCGTTCAGGCTTTGCAAAAGACTCCCCCAAGCCACCAGAGTGATGCATTAACTGTTCTTGGGCAGCAGTTTTTAAGGGAATCTTCCTATCCAACCCTCTGGGAGCCACTCTGGCAGCCACACTCGCACCACCTGAGCTGGGACTGAGGTCCCTTTACTGTGAGTGGCTCCAGTGAGCCCATGGGTGCCTGGCTTGACGCTCTGCAGATGCCACATGCACAGAGGCAGATCAGGTTTCCTTCCCAGCTCAACCCCAGGTTTCAAAGAGCAGAGTCTCGGACATATGGATCCTTGAAATTATTTAATCAAAGTGCAAAAACAGAGTAACAGCTCAGGCTGGTGCCTCTGGGGATGGTCCCCAACACAGAAAATCTTGGATTGTTACACCCTCACAGTCTGAGTGTGCCATACCTATGAGTGTCCTGACACCTGACTGTGCCACAGGTGCCTGGGCCCTTTGTTAAGCAAAGCCTGGGCAGTTCATTGCCTCCTGCCTGTGGCTCTCATGAACCATGGTTCAATTTGCAGCTCCACCCTGAGCTACCTGCACTGAATGTATTCCTGCACAGACTGGGAATGTGATCTCGGTTTTGCTGCACCTGCACAGACTCAGAGTCAGGGCTGCCACCACTAAGATAACCCAGATCCAAACCATCTGCACTAAAGTTCTCTGCTGAGCATGAGTCTCCCGCGTCACAGACTGAGTGGTCCTTGCAGGGAGATGTGAGAGATTGAGAGGAAAAGTTACAATAAAATATATGTTTGTCTGTTTTCTTCTTACAGTGTGCGGGGTTAAACCCCTGAAATTTCCAAGCAGGAAGTCTCCCTCACTCCTGGCTGCTGGAACCATCTCCTGATGTCCTTTTCCCTCCCTGCCTCTGCCATCCCCAGCTGCTGTGACAGCAGGAGTGGCAGCTCCTGGGGCTGGAGACATCTCATCCCAGCCATGGTGTCTTTGGGGCAGAGGCTGCTTTTCCCAGCTTAAATAAAGATGAGCATTTTGGCATTGCATGGGTGGGCTGTGTGTGCATTTCCTTGTGATGGAGGGTGTGCTGTGCCTGCTGGCTGAGGGAGTGGCAAAGGTGTGTTGGTAACAGGAGAAACACCGGAGGATGTTGAGGGTCACCTCTATGTGTGTCCCTGGGGATGCTCCTGCCTGTCAGTGGAGTGGGGACACAGAGCCTGTCAGTGCCTGCTGGTGCAGGGTGTTTGGTGTGGGAGAGGTGGAACTGTCCTGCAGATGCTCCCTCTGGGAAGTGACACCATTGTCCTTGTCCTTGCAGTCACAGGTGTCTGTTGTCCCTGATAACCATAGCTTCATGTGCAGAACCGTGCTGGGTGATGTGTCCCTTGGGTGGTCATGGCCATGGTTGCTCACAGGACGTGCCACTGNGCACCTGCACAGACTCAGAGTCAGGGCTGCCACCACTAAGATAACCCAGATCCAAACCATCTGCACTAAAGTTCTCTGCTGAGCATGAGTCTCCCGCATCACAGACTGAGTGGTCCTTGCAGGGAGATGTGAGAGATTGAGAGGAAAAGTTACAATAAAATATATGTTTGTCTGTTTTCTTCTTACAGTGTGCGGGGTTAAACCCCTGAAATTTCCAAGCAGGAAGTCTCCCTCACTCCTGGCNGCACAGACTGGGAATGTGATATCGGTTTTGCTGCACCTGCACAGACTCAGAGTCAGGGCTGCCACCACTAAGATAACCCAGATCCAAACCATCTGCACTAAAGTTCTCTGCTGAGCATGAGTCTCCCGCGTCACAGACTGAGTGGTCCTTGCAGGGAGATGTGAGAGATTGAGAGGAAAAGTTACAATAAAATATATGTTTGTCTGTTTTCTTCTTACAGTGTGCGGGGTTAAACCCCTGAAATTTCCAAGCAGGAAGTCTCCCTCACTCCTGGCTGCTGGAACCATCTCCTGATGTCCTTTTCCCTCCCTGCCTCTGCCATCCCCAGCTGCTGTGACAGCAGGAGTGGCAGCTCCTGGGGCTGGAGACATCTCATCCCTGCCATGGTGTCTTTGGGGCAGAGACTGCTTTTCCCAGCTTAAATAAAGATGAGCATTTTGGCATTGCATGGGTGGGCTGTGTGTGCATTTCCTTGTGATGGAGGGTGTGCTGTGCCTGCTGGCTGAGGGAGTGGCAAAGGTGTGTTGGTAACAGGAGAAACACCGGAGGATGTTGAGGGTCACCTCTATGTGTGTCCCTGGGGATGCTCCTGCCTGTCAGTGGAGTGGGGACACAGAGCCTGTCAGTGCCTGCTGGTGCAGGGTGTTTGGTGTGGGAGAGGTGGAACTGTCCTGCAGATGCTCCCTCTGGGAAGTGACACCATTGTCCTTGTCCTTGCAGTCACAGGTGTCTGTTGTCCCTGATAACCATAGCTTCATGTGCAGAACCGTGCTGGGTGATGTGTCCCTTGGGTGGTCATGGCCATGGTTGCTCACAGGACGTGCCACTGATGCTCCTCCTTGTCCTCTTCCACTGTGCTCTGCCCTCCTTGCTGTGTGGTGTGAGGGAGCTGTGCTGCTCCACACACTGTCCCACCAGGCAGGAGGAGGAGGCCATGGAGCTCCTGGGCTGGGTGACCTCTGGAATGGCTCCAATTGACCATGGCATGGAAATGTTCAAACTTGTTTACCCCCAGGGAGTATCCTGCTTGTGTTCTCCTGTCTGACCAAAGTGCCCTGTCTGAACAGCTTTGGAATCCCTCCAGTGATGGTGACTCTACCAGTGCCCTGGACAGTGTGTTTCAATGTTTGACTACATTTTTTGCAAAGAAATAGTTCCTAATATCCCTTCTGAACCTACCCTGGTACCACTTGAGGCCATTTTCTCTGGTCCTGTCACTTGTTACCTTAGAGAAGGGACTGATTCCAAAAAAAGTTTCCACTGCCATTGCTTTCCTGGAGAGTTTCCTGAAGGATGTTCAGATCATTCACTGCCATACATAGCCTTTCCTCCCCCTGTGCTCACCTCTCCTGTCACTGACCCTCAAGCACTCACCACAAGCACCCTTCAACTACGCAGAGCAAAGCTCTTCCCTGATCCCAGGGGTTCCTACTGAGCCCATGTGTCACAAGAAGTGTTGCAGGAGGATAACGGTGACAATTGCAACAGCCCCAGGAGGCACCGCAGCCTCTCCTACTGAGGCAGGGAGGGAAGAAGGGCAGCCCCAGGACCCCCACACAGATGGGTCACTTTCTGGTTGGACAGGGGAAGTTTTATCAGCAGGAACATGTCCCACCCACCAGGAGGGGTATAAAGCCAGGGTGTTTTGAGCAAAGCAGCATTCCCTGCCTCCAAGGGCATCTGGATACAAGGGATTCCTGTTGGGTTTGTTGCTGCCTGAACACCAAGACCTTCATCAGGTAAGCGACTTTGGGGTGTCTTTGAGGACATCTGCTCATTACACCTCTCTCTTCAGCTCCTGACACTTCATGATCTACAAATAGCTTGAAATGTCCATGTGTCAAATGAGGCCATTTGAGCTTTCTACGAAAGAACAAGAATTGTCTTGATGAGTCTTCCTGCTTTCATTTGTGACTAGAAAGATGTCTGGAGGTTTTAGGAAGGTCTCTGAGGCCTCTTGTTCTGGCGCATATGAGGTCTGTCCTGGATAAAGCAGGGAGATGTTATTCAAGCAGCAGTATAGAGGTTTTCTATTCTTTAAGGCCTCTATAAACTAGGAGGGTTGCTTTGTCCCCAGTGAAACTGGGATTCTGTGATCTAGTTGAATGTGCTCATTTTAAGGGGAGTTATAACTAGATGAGCTACAAGGTCCCTTCAGCCCTAAACCATTCTATAATTCTATTGACCATCCTGGTCAGCAGAAGCCTCTCTCACCAAGGGCATCTCCAGGGACGTGAATTTCCCTCAAGTCTAGAATCCGGGTCCGTTCTTGATCCTGGTTTGACTTTTGGCTTTCTGTTGAGTGTTGCCGTGAGCACCTTCTGACAAACCCTCTCTGCTTTGGCTCATGTTTGAGGAGAGGCCAAAGTGTGAGAACAAAAGCAGTAGAAATGTGTTTCATCTGGTATATACATTTGAAGGTCTGTTTTGTCCCATCCTTGACTTTGTCTCTCCTGAAATATATTTATTTTTCCTGAAGAGATAAGTGTTGGATGCAAAAGGCCTGAGGGAGTACAGCTTCCAAGGGAAGATATTCTGTTTGTGTTTTCCACAAGTCTTTGAATGATGTTTTGCTTACAAGTGCAACAGTCAGGCATTACTTCTGCCACATGTCCTTTAGGAGAATTCATAGAGAATAAGATGATGGGAAAACATCAGCTGGATTGCCCAACAGGCCAATAATTCCTCAGCTGCTCCCGCGATATCCAAAAGGTGCCTATCTGACATTCATCCTTTGGAAAAGGTCACACAGGACATTGTCCTCTGTCACTGGTGGTTGTCCCTTTGCAAACTGGCATATTATCGTGTGCTCTCATCTCCAGGAGTTCTGGTGTGTCCCCTCTGCAACCCTGTGAAGTCCTGGGAGGTGTCAGCCATGCGGATCCTGTACCTGCTCTTCCCCTTCTTCCTCCTGTTGGTCCAGGGAGCTGCAGGTGAGTGGAAGAGTGGAGACGGGGTGAGGTGTTGCCCTTTCTGCTGTCTCACACTTCTCTCCCAGGTCATTGTTTTAACTCTTTCCCTGTACATTGTCTTCCATGGTAGCTGGAAAAGTAGACAAGTGCATACGACGGGGAGGATTCTGCGTTTTGGGGGGCTGCAAATTCCCCTATAAATACGTTGGAACTTGTTCAGCATTGAGTCACTGCTGCAAACCGTAAGTTCTGCAAATGGTTTGCTCCTTTTGCAGGATAAATTTATATTTTCTTTCCAGCCAGCTTCTAGTTCACAACTTCATGTGTTCATGCTCAGAGGCAAAAGCCAGGGAAAGAAAGGAAAAGTTCTTGTGGGTTTGGACCTGATGTGGGTGGGCTGAAGTAACCTGAGGTCAGGCAGTACCTCTCCCCGTGTCTTTAGCCCCCACAAGGCTGGCCCACTGTAAATGCAGAGAGCTCAGCTGTGTTGCTCAAAGCAGAAGGCTGTCCCTGGGATAATGTGAGGCATGGGATTCTGCTCCTGAAGTATGTAACAGCCTTGGAGCCCAGGCTGCCACCACAGAGGACAGCCCAGGGCCAAGCCAACAGAAATGGCTGGAGTTGGCCTCTGTGAGGTTGAGTATTATCTCCCTGCACTTGTCATTACAGGGGAGGTTGGAGAGAGCGAAGAGAAAAATTACAGTAGAGAATGTACTTGTCTGCTTTCTATTCACAGTATCTGGGGCTGAGACCCTGAAATTTCCAAGCAGGATGTCTCCCTTGCCTCTAGCTCCTGGAACCATCTCCTGATGTCCTCTCCCCTCCCTGCCTCTGCCATCCCCAGCTGCTGTGACAGCAGGAGTGGCAGCTGCTCCTGCTGGGTGCTGCTGGGCTGGAGACATCTCATCCCAGCTGTGGTGTCTTTGGGGCAGAGACTGCTTTTCCCAGCTTGAATAAAGATGAGCAGTTTGGCATTACATGGCTGGGCAGTGGGTGCATTTCCTTGTGATGGAGGGTGTGCTGTGCCTTCTGGCTGTGGGGGTGGCAGAGGTGTGTTGGTGGCAGGAAAAACACTTGGGTATGATGCAGGTCATCACCATGTGTGTCCCAGGGATGCTCCTGCCCGTCAGTGGTGTGGGTACACAGACCCTGTCACTTCCTGCTGGTCCAAGATGTTTGGTGTGGGAGTGATGGAGCTGCTCTGCAAATGCTCCCTCCTGAGCAGTAGGAGCCATGTCCTGCTTACATAGGCCCACACATCTTTCTTTTCCCAGGACACTACTTCTCTGTCACTCTCATTTTGTGATCAGTTATGGTCCTTGCTTGTCAGGGGTGCTCAGCCCAACTGATGATGGGCTCAAGGGAGACACTGTCCTGCTGCTCTGTGGGAAAGGACTCTCCCTGGATGCTGTGTAGGAGACGTCTGTGCCCAAGTGGAACATGACACTGCTCCCACTGGGATGCTCAGGCTGCACAGCTGGCTTTGCCTGTTCATCCGTGTACACACTGGGAATCACTCTCAGTCCCATTATTGTCTGGGCACATCCAGGACTGGTCAGAGCCCAGGAGGGGTCCCTGCACTCTCTCCTATGCGGGCTGTGCCCTGCAGTCCTGGCAGGAGGTGTGGGAGGACACCAAGTAACTGCAGCCCCAGCAGCACCTCCAGGCTGGGCCACTCAGCAGTGTCAGCCCAGGGCTGTCTTCATGTCCCTGGGCTGCACATTCTCCCCTTTCTCCAACAGCCAGGGGAAAATTCCCAGTGATGGGTGATGTTTATGGCACTTGGATGGGAGACACTCCCCACCTACCCTCAGCAGGCTTGGGAAGAGGCTCTCCAACATGTCTGATTCTTCCATGCCTGCACAAGGGAGAACTATAGGTGTGGAAACAGGATTTCTCTTCCTCCCTTCTCCTCCTCTCCAGAAAGGCTGTTTGCACAGCAACATGGAGTTAGAAAGGCATGGGCTAGGAGCTATGGAAATGGTGGCAAAACCTCACTCCTAAAATAGTGAGAGCTTTGTTCCAGCTCTAGTCCTGGCTGCAAAACCCACAGAAGAAGCCATTCCTTAAAGGTATGAGGTGTGAAGGACCCTGGGGAGGATGGTACAACTACCAGGAGAACTCATATGTGACTCATGAGCTTGATGAAGATAAAAGAAATACCTGTTTTGAAACGTTTGGCTTCTCTTTTCTTTCATCTGCATTATGTCTATAGGAAAAGCTCAATATCTACTGCATAGCACAGTAGCATCACTTAAATCCTCCATTTTTCCATACAGTGAATTCATTTATTATCTTGCCTCCAGCTCCCTGTAGCATCATGAGGAGGAAGAGAGCACAGAGGACAGGTTGGAGTAACTTGAATACACAAAACATCAAGCCCAAAAGTTCCTTTTTCCCTTTCTCCCTTGCACCAGAGAAAAGGAGGCTTCAGTTTCCTCTTCTTACATCTCTGAGAAGGATTCCCAACCCACAGTCTTGTGTAAGGACCCTTTGGTGCTGTGCTGTGCTGGACACCTGCTGGAACAGACAAATACACTCTGCTCCCTGGAAACCAGAACCAACCTGCTGCCCTGGCACAGAATGGAACTTTTCCTGGTTCTCTTCAGTTTGCAGATGTAATCATCCACCCTGGTGTTACTCTCACTTTGTCTGAACAGTTACAAGGGAAGGGGTGTGATGGTCATCACTGTTCATGTGCCAGGTGCACAAGGTTCTTGTTCCAGAGGAAGGAACTCTTGCAGTACCCAGAGGTGAGAGGATTTTCAAAATTCTGTGTGTTTTTGCACGTCCTGTGCTAGCTGGTTATTCAACTACAGAAGAGAAAATGGATAAGACAAGAGGGAATGGCTTCACAGTGACAGTGATAGAGTCAGGCTGGATATTAGGAAGATACTCTTCCTTGTGAGGGTGGTAAGGCCCTGGTACAGATTGCCCAGAAAAGCCGTGGCTGCTCCATCCCTGGAAGTGTTCAAGTCCAATTTGGACTTGGAGCAACCTGGTCTGGTAGAAAGTGTCCCTGCCCATGGCAGTGGGGCTGAACTAAATAGTCTTTAAGGTCCCTTCCAACCTAAACCATTCAATGATGGATCTTTGAGTCCATGAAAGAAGGACTCGTTCCTCTGGGAGTGGAGTGGTGCTGATGTCCAGTGAGCCCCCACAGTCCATGTGCAGCTGTGCAGGGGGTGTCACAAGATGTGTTGCAGGATAACGGTGACAATTGCAACAGCCCCAGCAGGCACCTCAGCCTCTGCCACTGCCACAGGGAGGGATGAGGGACAGCCCAGCACTCCCACACAGATGGGCCACTCCCTGGTTGGCCAAGGGGAGTTGTGTCAGCAGGAACAAGAGCATGTCCCACCCTCTGGCAGCAATGTAAAAACAGGGTGTTTTGGGCAAGGTGATACTCCCCAGTTGTGGCACTTCTGAGTGCAAGTGACCCCAGGTCGGATTTGAACATCCCGTTGCTGCCTCGGTGTGCTCTGCACCAACTCCTTCATCAAGTAAGTGACTGTGAAGTGCCTTTTCCAGGCTGGCCAGCATTTCAGCTGCTCTGTGCAAATCCATCTCCCTGGAACTGTTTAAATGACAGATTATTGGAATTGACTGAATGTAAACAAGCAGCAGAGCTGTCTGGGAAAGAAAATAAAAACCTTCAGATGTGTCTTAAGAGCTTAGAACGACTGGAAAGTTGAACCAGATTTCCCTAACTGCAGGCGAGACTGGAAAGATGCTTTGAGGATGCAGGAGAGACTCAAGATCTTCTGTTCTGCATGTTTGGTGACTATCCTTAACAATGTAAGGAGATACTTTTCCTTACAGGTTTGCAGTTTTCTGTTTTCTTTTCTGGACACCATGACACTTAGTTCTGGTGTCCAGAAACATTTGTTTGTTTATTGGTGTGACCCTTAGTCTTGGCACAAGTATTTCCTGATGATCGAACATTTTCTGCTCTGATATTTGATTAAGAGGAGAAGAAGGGAAAGGGCAAATACGACAATGGCAATTCTGGTCAGCTGACTGTGCTGGGAAGTGTTTCTTGTGTCATCTCTTGATCCTTCTTTGGAACATTTTTCCCAAACACATGCCCTGCAAGAATTCCAAGGGACTATAAGTTGAAGAAGTAATTATTCTTTCTTATGATCTGAATTTTAGTGGATGTTGTTTTGAGTAAAATGGCAGCCAGTAGGCATGAATACTCCAGTTTGTTGTGCTTTTTGGCTCACTATGTGTTCTCAGCCTGACCCATGTCCTTTCCGTGTTGTCTTGGTGTGTCCTTTCTGCAGCCCCGTGAAGACCCAGGACAGGCATCAGCCATGCGGATGCTGTACCTGCTCCTCCCCTTCATCCTCCTGTTGGTCCACAGTGCTGCAGGTGAGAGGGAGAGAGAGGAGGTGGGTGAGGTGTGAGCCCTCATCTCTGGGGTTTTCCAGTTCCTGAGAAGCAACCAGATTTCTCAGGTGTACATAATGTTTGGGAAGGATTGTCTCTGATAAGGAGTTTGGTAGATGAGGATCCAGCACAGCTCTTCCTGTACCTCACACTGCTCTTTCCTCATGCCTTTCCCCACGTGCACACATGTTGCTGCAGATAAAATGAAGCCTGACTAGAGAGATAAAGACATTGTGTGTGGTGCTCAGTGCCCGTAGGAGACTGAGATCCAGGGGCAACATCAACCTCTCCGGGACAAGGCAAATTTTTGAGCTATCCCATACTCATTTTCTTTAACCTCTCACTGTGCAGTATCCTCCCTGGCTCCAGGAAATAGGAAACAATGTCACAAAGCAAAAGGCTACTGTGGGTATCTGAAGTGCTCCTTCCCCTACGTCATCAAGGGAAAATGTTCAACGCTTTTCGCTTGCTGCAAAAGGTAAGTTTTGGTGTTACAAAAGGAACTGTCAAGGCAGAACGTACTGCATTTGTTTTTGACTGCCCATGACTAACTAATGGCTAAGTGATCTTCATGCTCCAAGGCAGAGCCCCAGGAGGAAAAGGAAGGTACTTGGACCTGCTCTGAGAGGGGTTGCAGGAGCCTCAGGTCAGCCAGTGCCTCCCCACCCTCCTCTAGATCCAGGAGTCTCATTCAGGATTTGCAGAGGACTCATCAAAGAGTGACACTTGCTGTCCTTGGGAAGTACCAAGGACATGACCCAGGATTTGCTGCATCTGCACAGACTTGGAGTCAGGGCTGCCACCACTAAGATAAGCCAGGTCCAAACTATCTGCACTAAGGACTGGATTTCACATCTGCTGAGCCTGTCTCCTGCACCACAAACTGGATGGTCCTTACAGGGAGAAGGGACAGAGTGGGAGGGAAAGTTACAACTTATGAGCTTGTGTCCTTTCTTCTTACAGTATCTTCGGCTGAAACCATGAAACGGCTACTGGAACCATCTCCTGATGTCCTCTCCCCTCTGTCATCCCCAGCTGCTCTGACAGCAGGAGTGGCAGCTGCTTCTTCTGGGTGCTGCTGGGCTGGAGACATTTCATCCCAGCCGTGGTGTCTTTTCCCAGCTTGAATAAAGATGAGCAGTTTGGCATTGCATGGGTAGGCTGTGTGTGTGTGTCCTTGTGATGGAGGGTGTGCTGTGCCTTCTGGCTGAGGGAGTGGCAAAGGTGCATTGGTGGCAGGACAAGTACCTGGGGTGCAAAGGTGTGTCAGTGCCTGGGGATGCACCTGCCTGTCAGTGGAGTGGGGACATAAAGCCTTTTGGCACATCGTGCAGGGTGTTTGGTGTGGGAGGGATGGAGCTATTCTGGGGCTGCTCCCTCTTGGAGAGCAGAAGCCACATCCTGGGTTTCACAGGTACAGATATATTTTTCCAGGACCCTACTTCTATGTTGCCCTCATTTTGTGGTGGGCAACCACCTCTCTTGTGAAGAGTGCTGAGCCTTTAAGGGGTTCCAGTGGGTGGGACACACTTATTCTCACAGCCACAACTCTCCTTGGCCAACCAGGGAGTGGCCCATCAGTGTGGGGATGCTGGGGCTGCCCCATGCCACTCCCTGCTGCAGTGGCAGAGGCTGATGTGCCTCCTGGGGCTGTTGCAATTGTCACCGTTATCCTCCTGCAACACCTCTTGTGACACCCCCTGCACAGCAGCACATGGACTATGGACTGCTGGGGCCTGGCATGACCTGCTTGGAATTTGCAGCAGCAACCAGTCTCAAAAGAGTCATTAAGACTTCTCTCCTGGAATCCTCCACTCTGACAAAATAATGAGCTAGCAGGGGATGTGCAAGAGCACAAAGAGGGTTATAAACCTTACCTTTCTGTATTATAAGGAGGGTTTTATCTCTGCTTTTATTTAAAGTTTACTGAGATGTTTTGGACATAGCATATTGGTTGATGAAGGCATTTATGAGTTGATGTTCAAGTGCACGCATATAGCAAGGAGGATCCATTTCGATTAGATAGAAGCAAGAAATTTTTTACAGTGACAGTGGTGCAACGTTGACACAGGTTGCCCACAGAGGTGGTGAATGTCCCATGCCTGGAAACATTGAAGGCCCATCAGGTTGGATGGGGCTCTGAGCAACATGGTCTAGTTGAAGATGTTCCTCCTCATTTCTTTTACTAGATGACATTTAAAGGTCTTTTCCAAGCTACCCTATGATTTTATGATTCTGCTGTCAACATCTCCAGTTCATTGCTTCCATATAAGTAATTTCATGGATAATAAAAAATATAATTTATCCATTGATCTTTCCCCTTTTCTTGCTGTATCTCCTCTAACATGACTGTATTAAGCTCATAGATAACTCTCCACAAAACCATCAGTCTTGTTCAAGATGTTCTGGGCAAAAGGGCCAATGGGACAGCAAAACAGCTTTGCACTGTTGAGATAAATGATATTCATGTTGCAGATATGGGAGATGGGGGTCCCAACCCACAGTGTGCTGGGAACTCTGGGACTTCTGGCATGGGTTGGGTGGGAAGCCCTGACCATGCCCTCTGAAGAGACAGAGCATCCAGCACAACCCTGTGCATAACACCATGGCTGCCAGGAACAAGAGACATCCATAAATAGAAGAACCAGGACAAGGGTCCTGCTCCTCCAGATGGAGCTTTCCCAGAGGAACTTATTCATAAAACCACCAAACACCCTGCACCAGCAGGCACTGATAGGGTCTGTGTCCCCACTCCACTGACAGGCAGGAGCATCCCCAGGCACAGACACAATGCTGACCCTCAGCATCCCCAGGTGCTTCTTCTGCCACCAACACACCTGTGCCACACCCACAGCCAGAAGGCACAGCACACCCTCCATCACAAGGACACGCACAAAGGGCCCACCCATGCAATGCCAAAATGCTCATCTTTATTCAAGCTGGGAAAAGCAGTTTCTGCCCCAAAGACACCATGGCTGGGATGAGATGTCTCCAGCCCAGCAGCACCCAGCAGGAGCAGCTGCCACTCCTGCTGTCACAGCAGCTGGGGATGGCAGAGTCAAGGAGGGGAGAGGACATCAGGAGATGGTTCCAGCAGCCAGAAGTGTGGGGGACTTCCTGCTTGGAAATTTCAGGGTCTCATCCCCACAAACTGTAAGAAAGCAGACAAGCACATCAGCTATTGTAAATTTTATTTCCTCTCTCTCCCACCTCCTCAGCAAGGATCATCCAGTCTGTGCTGCAGGAGACTCAGGCTCAGCAGAGGTGAGCTCCAGTCCTTAGTGCAGACAGTTTGGACCTGGCTTATCTTAGTGGTGGCAGCCCTGACTCCAAGTCTGTGCAGATGCAGCAAAACCTGGATCATGTCCTCGGTGCTGTCCAAGGACAGCAAATGCTTCCCTCTTTGGTGTCTTGGGTGAGTCCTCTGCAAAGGCTGAATGAGCCTTCTGGGACCGGAGGAGAGTGGGGAAGCACTGGCTGACCTGGGGCTCTTGCAATCCCACTCAGGGCAGGTTCAAGCACCTTCCCTTTCTTCCCCTGGCCTTGGAACATGTAGATCACTGAGCCATTAATTAGTCATGGACACTGAGACAACTTCTGTCATGACAGTACCTTTTGTAATTCCCAAACTTACTTTTTGCAGCAAAAGAAAAACCTTGAACATTTCCCCTTGATGACAAAGGGGAAAGAGCACTTCAGAAACCCACAGTAGCCATTTTCTCGCTCGCATTCTTTCTTATTTCCTGGAGCCAAGGACGATCCTGCACATTGAGAGAGGTCAAAGAAAATGAGTATGGGATAACTGCAAAAAAATCTGTCTCATTCCAGAGCAGCTGGCACTCTCACCTGCAGTGCTGTGGACCAACAGGAGGATGAAGGGGAGGAGCAGGTACAGCATCCGCATGGCTGATGCCTGTCCTGGGTCTTCAAGGGACTGCAGAAAGGACACACAAAGAACTAAACAATGGTGAAGAATTTAGAGGAATCCTTGTACCAGGAGTTGCCAGGCTAAAGTCTTACCCAGTTATCTCTATCACCTTAGCCAACCCAAAGCTGGCTCCCCCAAATATCCTGCAGAATCACCTCTGCTTCCCTGGGCTCAGGAAAGTCCTCTGAGCTCAGCTTGGGAGTGCCTATCCCCGGCTCCAGACCATTCCCAGGATTCCCAGCAAGGCCAGTCCCCTTTCCAGTGCAGCAATGAGCCAGGTATGAGCCAAGGGTGGGGAAGTGTCTTGGTGGCCTGTAGATTACTCTGCAGTCACCTACCTGATGAAGGAGTTGGTGCAGAGCACACCAATGGGCTGTAACAATCTGACCTGGAGTCACTTGCACACAGAAGTGCCACAGCTGGGGAGTATCACTTTGCCCAAAACACCCTGTTTTTACACTGTTGCCAGGGGGTGGGACATGTACTTGCTCCTGCTGACACAACTCCTCCTGGCCAACCAGGGAGTGGCCTGTCTGTATGGGGGTGCTGGGCTGCCCCTGGCCCCTCCCTGCTGCAGTGGCAGAGGCTGGGGTGCCTCCTGGAGCTGTTGCAATTGTCACCGTTATCCTCCTGCAACACTTCTTGTGACACCCCCTGCACATGGGTTGTGGCTCACTGGAAAATCTTTGGGATGGAGATAGTAAGTGGTTGGTGCAGACACCAGCACCAGCCCAGTCCCAGAGGAACTGAGTCTTTGACTCCTAGAAATATCCTGGAATGGTTTAGGTTGGAAGGAAACTTAAGACGACATAGTTAAACTCGCCTTGCCATCGATAGGGGCACCTTCCACTGCACCAGGCTGCTCCAAGCCCCATACAAACTGGACTTGAATGCTTCCAGGGATGGAGCAGGCACAGTTTCTTTGGGCAACCTGTTCCAGGGCCTCAAGGAGAGGAATTTCTTGCCAATACCCCAGCTAACCCTGCCCTGTGTCTGTGTGAAGGCATTCTCCCATGTCCTATTCTTTGATTTTTCTTCTCTAATTAATTAACCACCTAGTGTGGGATGTGCAATAATATGTAAAATCCTCTCACCTCTGGGACAAGAGGTCTGTGCACCTGATGTGTCAGTGTGATCAACATGGAACTCTTTCTCTAATAACTGCTCAGATAAAGAAAGAGTAACACCAGCATATACTATAAGGTCTGTAAACCAGGTAATCCAATGAATCTGCAACTGCTTCTAAAGCCAAAGAAGGAGAAAAAAATATAAGATGGATGTATCCCTTGCTTGTGAATCCAGTGTGTTTTCTGCCAGCCATGCCACTGGGAGAAGTGACAGTCCTTGCCAGGCAGGAGAAGACTGTTCCCAGTTTGGAGCTGCCTCTCCAGGTGCTTGACAGAGCAATCTGGTTCCCCCAGTTGCCAGAGGTGACCTGCTGGGGATTTGGGAAGTGGAGCCTCTTGGGTTTTTCTTCTTGCACAACACTGAGATTTCAATTCACAGTGGTAAGGTGAGAATCCCCCAAAAGATGGAGGATGGACCAGGCATGCTCAGCAGCAGCAGAAAACCCACCTGCTCACAGGGTTCATTGTGGGTTTACCAGAAGACTTCCTTGAAGAGATTCAGAAAAAGTTTCGTTCTGTGCCAGTTTGCTGCAGGTTTCCAGAGAGCAGAGATGCAATGTGTGTGTGTGTGTGTGTGTCTGTGTCTGTGTCTGTGTCTGTGTCTGTGTCTGTGTGTGTTGGTGTGCCCCGAGCAGTGTCCAGCAAACCACAGCACTAAAAGGTCCTTACACAAGGCAGGATGACACAAGACCCTGGGTTGAAAATCCCTCTCAGAAGTGTCAAAGGAGGAAACCGAAGCCTCCTTTTCTCTGGTGCAAGGGTGAAATAGGAAAAGGAACTTTTGAGCTCGGCATTTGGAGTTACAAATTACTCCAAACCGTCCTCTGTGCTCTTGTCCTCATGATGCTGCAGGGAGCTGGAGGTAAGATAAATTAATTCACTGTATGGAAAAATGGAGGATTTAAGTGATGTTATAGTGAAGCTGCCTAGTAGATAGTGAACTTTCCTTATAGGAATAATGCAGGTGAAAGAAGACAAAGCAATCTTCTAGTATAGGTATTTATATTACTTCTATCAAGCTCATGAGTCACCTGTAAGTTCTCCTGGTTACTGTGCCATCCTCCTCAGGGTCCCTCACACCTCATATCTTTAAAGAATGACTCCTGCTGCAGGTTTCGCAGCTGGGACCAGAGCTGAGACCTTGTAACAAATCTCTGACTGTTTTAGGAGTCAGGTGTTGCCACCACCTCCATAGCTCCTAGCCCATGCCTTTCTAAGTCCATGTTGCTGTGCAAACAGCCTTTCTGGAGAGGAGGAGAAGGGAGGAAGAGAAATCCTGTTTCCACACCTATAGTTCTCCCTTGTGCAGGCATGGAAGAATCAGACATGTTGGAGAGCCTCTTCCCAAGCCTGCTGAGGGTAGGTGGGGAGTGTCTCCCATCCAAGTGCCATAAACATCACCCATCACTGGGAATTTTCCCCTGGCTGTTGGAGAAAGGGGAGAATGTGCAGCCCAGGGACATGAGGACAGCCCTGGGCTGACACTGCTGAGCGGCCCAGCCTGGAGATGCTGCTGGGGATGCAGTTACCTGATGTCCTCCCACACCTCCTGCCAGCACTGCAGAGCCCAGCCCGCATAGGAGAGAGTGCAGGGACCCCTCCTGGGCTCTGACCAGTCCTGGATGTGCCCGGACAATAATGGGACTAAGAGTGATTCCCAGTGTGTACACGGATGAACAGGCAAAGCCAGCTGTGCAGCCTGAGCATCCCAGTGGGAGCAGTGTCATGTTCCATTTGGGCACAGACATCTCCTACACAGCATCCAGGGAGAGTCCTTTCCCACAGAGCAGCAGGACAGTGTCTCCCTTGAGCTCATCATCAGTTGGGCTGAGCACCCCTGACAAGAAAGGACCATTACCGATCACAAAATGAGTGACAAGGGAGTAGCTCCTGGGAAAAGAAAGATGTGTGGGCCTATGTAAGCAGGACATGGCTCCTACTGCTCAGGAGGGAGCATTTGCAGAGCAGCTCCATCACTCCCACGCCAAACACCCTGGAACAGCAGGGAGTGCAGGTGATCCCATACAGATGCCAGACAGGAGCATCCCCAGGGACACACATGGTGATGACTCGCATCATTCCAAAGTGTTTCTTCTGCCACCAACCTACCTTTGCCACCCACACAACCAGCAGGTACAGCATGGCCTCCATCACAAGCACACACACACATGGGCCAGCCATGTAATGCCAAAATGCTCATCTTTATTCAAGCTGGGAAAAGCAACCTCTGTCCCAAAGACACCACGGCTGGGATGAGATGTCTCCAGCCCAGCAGCACCCAGCAGGAGCAGCTGCCACTCCTGCTGTCACAGCAGCTGGGGATGACAGAGGCAGGGACAGGAGAGGACATCAGGAGATGGTTCCAGGAGCTAGAGGCAAGGGAGACATCCTGCTTGGAAATTTCAGGGTCTCAACCCCAAAAACTGTACAAAGAAAGGAGACAAGAGTTGGCACCTATTGTAAGTTATTTTCCTCCCACATCCCCTGCAAGGACCATCAATTCTGTGCTGCAGGAGACAAGCTCAATAGAAGTGAGATTGACCCCTTAGTGCAGATAGTTTGGTCATGGGTTATTTTAGTGGTGGCAGCCCTGACAACAAGTCTATGCAGATGAAGCAAACCCTGGATCGTGTCCATGGTATTGGCCAAGGATTGCAAATGCTTCACTGTTTGGTGGCTTTGATGAATCCTCCTGTAAAGCCTCACAGGACTGGAGGAAAGTGGGGAGGCAGGAGGCACTGACTGACCTGGGCCTGAAACCCCCCTCAGGGCAGGTCCAAACCCCCGATGGCTTTTCCCTTTCTTCCTGAGGCTCTTCTACAATGCATCGTGCAGCAGAGTATTCAAGAAGCATTTTTATAAGTTTTTTCTGTGGACAAAAGAGGAAACTCTTTCCTCATCCAGGGAATCCAGACCTTACCTTTTGCAGCATGGGCTGTGTGCTGTGCATCTTCCAATACGTCTTGCTGGGAAGCGGCAGCCTCCCAGGTAGCAAACTCCCCCAATTTCTTTGCACCTAAGTGGGTTTCCTGTTTCCATGGGGAAAGATACCCAGAGAACAATTAAAGCAACAATCACAGAATTGCACGATCACAGAATGGTTTGAGTTGGAAGGGATCTAGGAGGTCATTTACTTCCAGTCCCCCCCGCCCAGGACAGGGACTCCTTCTACTCTACTGGGAGGATTTAGAGTAGATATTAGGAAAAAATTCTTCTGTGTGAAAATGGTTAGGCACAGGCACAGGTTGCCCAGAGTAGCTGTGGATGCCACATGCCTGGAAATGTTGAATTTTTTCCTAATATCTACTCTAAATCCTCCAGTTTAAAGGCATTCCTCCTTGTCTTGTCATTCCATGCTCTTGTAAATAGTCTCTCTCCACTTTTTTTGTAGACTCCCTTCAGATATAGCAGGACCACAACTGGTCACTCCAAAGCCTTCTCTTCTTCAGGCTGAACAATCCCAATACACGCTCAGCCTTTCCTCATAGGACAGGTGATCCATCCCTCCAGACATCTTGGTGGCCTTTCCTGGAGTCAATCCAACAGGTCCATGTCCTTCCTGTCCTGGGGACCCCAGAGATGGAGGCAGTCCTGCAGGTGGGGTCTCACCAGAGCAGGGCAGAGGGGCAGAATTCCCACCTCTGCTGCTGCCCATGCTGTGGGATGAGCCCAGGGCATGAGGGATTTGTGGCTCCCAGTGCACACAGCCAGGGCATGTCCAACCTCTCACCCACCAGCAGCACCAAATCCTTCTTGACACAGGGCTCATCTGGGAGAGTTGTGAGTGTTTGCAGAAAGGCTGACACTCTCTGTGCCTTTCAGGCCAATAGATGTGCTCAGCTCAAATCTCCCTACAGACACATCTTCAATAGCAAGATGTCTTACCTAGAAGGACTCTTTGCCCCTAAGCTGAGTGCAAACATAAGCCAAGAGTAGAAAGGACCATCATGAGATTGAGGAAGGGCCATGCTGGCTCCCCAGCTGCATTCCCAGCACTGCCTGGAACACTGCAGTTGGAAAGCAGGGGACTCCTCACATCCCACATCCCTCTCCTGGCTGTGCCACCATTGGTGTGACCTCTGATGGAAGGTCCTTGCTCAGCCCTTGCATGGGGTAAGGAGGTTTTGGGACACTCAGCTGATGCAGCACAAGGTGAGAAGGAATAGCCTTGTTCCCCAGGTAACCCACCAATCCAAACACCCCTGGGGCTCTCTCCCATCCCTGTATGAGGCAAGAGACCATCCAGAGGCAGCTAAATAGGAACATCTGGGTGCAGGTTGAAGCCTGAATCCAACCCCCTTCCTGATCCTCAGGAGAAGATAGGCTTCTCTTTCCAGGACCTCTCTCCATTCCCATGTCTGAGTCCTCTTGGAAGGTCACTTGAGAAACAGCTTTCTCCTCAAGCCTCCCTGACTTTTTCATCCCTCCAACAAAATTGGTCACTTCCCTGGACATGGAAAACCCCAGTGAGGGGGGCTCAGACCACCCCCCAGCTCTCCACTTCCCCTCTCACCTGCAGCACCCTGGACCAACAGGAGGAGCAAGGGGAAGAGCAGGGACAGGATCTTCATGGCTGATGCACCTCTCCTGGCTCTTCACAGGGCTGCAGAGGGGACACCAAGGCAATGAGGATGTGGAGGACCCCAGAAGGTGCAGGATCATGGGCACTGGTGTTCCCCAAACTGCAGAGGGGCTGCCTTCATCCACACCAGATGATGTTTCCTCTACCTTTCTCCTAAGATGATGCTTTTCCATTATTTTTTTCAAAGGTCTTCCAAAGACCATCCTCAGAGCACAGACTGCAGACCTGGGGCCTGCTGTTGCCAATTCAATAAAAACAACAGCCAGTGAAATTTAGAAGTGGGTATAAAACTGCCATTGCAAGTTATAGAACTAAAGAACTCTTAATCCTTCAGCTTTCATGTATCAGATAAGTTTTTCATTAATAAATTGCATATATATTCTCTAATTTCTCAAAAGTTCCTAATTTCCAGGATTTTCTGAAGGTGTTAAATTCCTCTTTCATTTCTTCTACTCCTTAATCTAATCTTAGACCAGAGAAGGTTTGTAAATCAGGAGATGATTTTGCCAATGCTCAATGCCAGGCCCATAGTCAGACTATGGAAAAGAAAGGATCTACATTCTGTAATTCAGGGAATTGCATGTGGCTGGAGATGCCATACCACACCAAGGCTTAGCAAGGGCTCTCCATCACTTCAGCCAGCTCATAGGTGTCTGCCCAAAACACCCTGCCCAATCACCTCTGCTTCCCTGGGCTCAGGAAAGTCCTCCCAGCTCATCTTGGCAGTGCCAATCCCCAACTCCAGACCATTCTCAGGATTCCCAGCAAAGACACTCCACAGCCTCACACTTGCCAACAGTGTTCTGTGCACCACCAACCCAGGGATGAGTCAGAGGGCAGAGAACCATCTTGGTGTCCTGGAAGAGACTCCACAGTCACTTACTTGATGAAGGAGTTGGTTCAGAGTGCACCAAGGCAGCAACAGGATGTTCAAATCCGACCTGGAGTCACTTGCATACAGAAGTGCCACAAGTGGGGAGTATCACTTTGTCCAAAACACCCTGGTTTTACACCGCTGCCAGAGGGTGAGACATGCAGTTGTTCCTGCTGACACAACTTCCCTTGGCCAACCAGGGAGTGGCCCATCTGTGTGGGGGTGCTGGGGCTGTCCCTCATCCCTCCCTGTGGCAGTGGCAGAGGCTGAGGTGCCTCCTGGGGCTGTTGCAATTATCACCGTTATCCTCCTGCAACACATCTTGTGACACCCCCTGCACAGCTGCACACAGGCTGTGGGGGCTCACTGGAAAATCTTTGCGATGGATATGGTAAGTGCTTCGTGTAGGCATCAGCACCAGCCCAGTCCCAGAGGGATTGTGGCCTTAGTTCACAGAATCATCTCAAAATAGTTTGGGTTGGAGGGAACTTTAAGACCATATAGTTCAACCCTCCTTGCCATGAACAGGTAGATCTTCCACTATCCCAGGTTGCTTCAAGCCCCATCCAACTTGGCCTTGAAAACTTTCATGGATAGGGATAGGGATAGGGATAGGGATAGGTCAGTCACAGCTTCTCTGGGCAACTTTTCCCAGGGACTCACCACCCCCACTGAAACATTTCCTTAATGAGGTGGCATGCTTTGGATAAATGATCAGTTTAAAGGCATCTTCATAGAAACTGAGAGCTGGAATAAGTCATCCAGTGAAACAGAAGGGAAGCAAATGCCAAGAAACAGAAGTCTGGATTCTCTGCCAAGTGCTGCATACCCAGCTGGAAATTTGTAATTGGCCATGGTGGCTTCCTTGGACAGAGAAATTTTTACCAGTGCGACCAGTACCACTTTTTATGAGCACACACATTCATGGATGCACACACATATTTACCCACAGGTGTATTGTGATCACGGAGGCCTTTTTCAGGGAGGGGTGAGGTCTAGCAGCCAGTCTAACCTCAGGTTGTGTCCAGGGGGATGGAGAGGGGAAGACCCCCTGCTCAGACCCTGCAGGGTGGTCCATCTGACCATGGGACCTATTTGTGATATTCCCTTGAAGGAGAGCTGGACAGTCACCCTGGGAGATCTATTTCCCTCTGGGGTCCACAAAGGTCTCCTTGAGTTGCACATGGGATTATCCCAAGTGCTCATGAGGGCAAGGGAGTCTCTCCCTGCCATGTGGTGGGATGGGGCATGGAGCAGCACAGCTTCCAGCAGGGCGTCTGTCAAGGAGGGTTGAAGTGTACAAGAATAAGATGAGATAGCCCAGAGCTCCAGAGTGGGGAGTGAGGGTTTTAAACTATTTCTGTTTTTACAAGAAAAAATTTCTGCACAGTAAGGGAAAAAAAAAAAGGATTTTGGCATTTGAACACGGTCCCACGAAGGGAAGCTGAGTTCTTCCAGCCAGCCTATCTCTTGGCGTTGTAGGTAAAGGTCTTCAGCCCATGTCTGTCCGGCCCTGGACAGCTGTATGGCTCAGAAAAACTCCAATTAAGGAGCAGCTGGCACTGTAAATTGTTGCCCTCTGGGGTTTGTGTGTCTGACCCAGGTGGGATGATGCCCTCAGACCATGCAGCAGACACTCTTGTTTCAGTGACATCAATGCTGAGTAATAACAATTTATTTAGAAGGAGGAAAAGCAATGCAGAACACATTTGGATTTACTCTATATCATAATGCTTTTTCCATTGAAAATGGAAAGTGTGTGAGGCTTTGCAGCAGGTTCCAGTGGTTTTAGCAGTAAGGAGATTCCAAGCAAATTCCTAGGTTTAGAAGAAATTTTCATTGCTCTTCAAAGTTTGGTTCATTAATGTTGTTTACGTCCCATGGCCTGCACAAACAAAAAAATATATTTTCTTTCTGCTTATACTCACTTCCTACTTGCTCTCAGTCCATGGGTAGTTTCCTCTTGAGTATAAGTGTTTTCCAAAACACATAATATCATGTGCATTCACACTGGGACAGCCCTGTGCACTCATACCTGTGAGTAAGAAATGTTTCTCTACTGCCTTAGGAAAAGCAGAGAGTTGATATTGGAGTGAATGCATTCATTCCTGAGTGAAAATAGAAGGCTATTTTTCATATGATACCTCTTTTTACAACAGTGTTGCCCTTTTTGCACACACTTGAAGGCACTCAGAGGCCTGTGCTCACCCGCACAGCACAGCAGTGCAAATACCAAGCCCTGATAGTTCACTCTGGCACAGGAGCTGGAAGGGGTCAAACGGAACTGAGACAGCACAAAGCTGACATCTCTGATGGTATTTAATCCTTCTTGCTGGGGCAGAGCATGGTGCACATCTCAGGAGAAAGAGCACTGTGGAGCTCAACCTACTTTAGTTCATAGAATCATAGAACATCCTGAGGTGGAAGAGATTCACCAGTATCATCAGTCCAACTCCAGGCCCTCCACAGGACACCCCAATAATCCCATCCTGTACCTGAGAGCTTTGTCCAAACATACCCAGGACAACATGCAACACTTGAGTAAACACGTAACAGTTGACTGTCCTCATGGCATAAGAGCTTTTTCCCTGTTATATCTAATTTAAATATTCAGTAACACCTTGGCATTTAGGACACAGGAATAGTATTTGTCTGCTCATAGTGCATATGAGCCTTGGTGAATGTCAGACTCACCATTTGCAGCAGGAGCGGAACCCAAAGCAAGATCCAACTTTGACCAGATGGACAGGGCACTTTCCAAAGTGACAGGTCCCTTTTCTACAGAGGAACATTTCCCGCCGGGGTGAAGACAAACCTGCAAAAATAAAATATCTCCTTTCCTCTCACTCTGCAGGGCAGGACAATGCAGTCCAAGGGCTTCCCATCCCTTGAGCTGCCTTCGCCACCAACTTGGCTTAAGTGGCCCAGGTCTGGTAACTTTGAAAGGCCATATAATAGGTGAGGTCACTCAGCAGGTCTGCACCTTCCAGCAGTGGGATCCTTAGCTCACAGTGCATCTAAGTGGAGAATGAAACAGACCTCCTGACCCATTGTCCTTTACCTTATGGGGAAAAGTCATGGATCTAGAGGTTTTAATACCAGCTCCTGTCCAAAAGTTGTTGGTCAAGCCTCATTTTCATCTACATGGCACTGCTGAAGGTGCTGCTATTCAAGGATCATGGTCACCGCAGACACCATCTCAGGTTCATAACATGAGAGCACTTAGCACAATCTTTTCAGGGAGACACCAGTAGTGAAAAAATTACTTTTCCTCAGAAGTCATAGTTTCCCCACCTCTGAAAGAGTTTTCAGAACTGCGTTGTTTGATTAATTCCTGTTTGGATTCTAGTAATTTTAACCAGGAGTGGTTAAAGTGTGCTTCAAAATTTTATCTCAAGTGCACAAAAGTTATCTCTTCCATTGTCTCTTTCTCATCTTACCTGGAGAAACCTGGAGTGTCAAGAAGAGAAGAGAAAAGAGCAGGTAAAGGATCTTCATGATTGTAGATTTCCCCTGTGAAGGAAAAAGGACCAAGAAAGATGTTTGGCAGACAGTCCTTGGGGTCTGCAAACTCCTGAACTGTATAAACAATGTGTCAATAAAATAACATTTATATGGCTTCTTTTCTTCAAGATTTCAAAAATAACCAGTATGACCCATATGACATTATTATTGTTTTGATTGTGGGGCAACATTTTTCCAGGACAGGTGATCATTTAGCTATTTTATTAGTTTGATTACTTACATTTTTTAAATAGTCCTCAGCCAAAATAGAATCACAGAACCCCAGAATGGTTTGGGTTGGAAGGGACCTTAAAGATCATCCAATTCTACTCCCTGCCATGGACAGGGGCACATCCCACTATTCCAGGTTGCTCCAAGCCCAGTCCAACCTGACCTTGAGCACTTCCAGGGTTGTACTAATAAGTTTGTTTTTAGTTAAATGTTTTATCTAATAAATAAACAAAATCAAGCAAAATGAGGTGATTATAAAAGGCAAACTTATAAAGTTCAGGAAAAAAAAAGTAGTTTATTTTGCAATGTTAAAATTTATCAAGAAATAGCAGCAGAAATCAATTTCTTTAAAATCTTCAGTCTTAGTCTACAGACAACCGTTCTAGAATGGAAATGTACCCCCAAATCAGTTCCCATTTGATAAAATTTGAAAAGCAAATGTGATGCTTTAATTGAAAGAGTTAATAATTTAAACCAATATCAGCAAACTAGGATGAGATAGCCTAGAAGGGAACTTATGGCTACAGAAGTGGCAGTTAATGTTGTATTTCTTGGCATTAGGGAATGTTTGGATCTGCCACAAATTACATTCTCTTAAGCGAGGAGATTGTGCTGAAATGTCATGTTTCTGAAATGGAATGGTAGAGGGTGGCTCAAACCAGCTTTGAAATTAATAAGATTAGACAAGTTTTTATACAGTGGAAAATATCAGGAGAAACAAGTAGACAAAGCTAACAATTCTGGAAAGGAAATAAAGTTCTTAACATGGAGACATAAATTGAACATATTATGTATTACATATTATATAATATAAATAGATATATAATAGGAAACCTATTGCATGTTATGTAGGTATTATATCATTATTTATCATATATTTAATATTCAAATATTATTTATATTTCAAGGAAAATAGGCAGATAGTTTATATATATACACACATATCTATATCATCTATATCTATATCTATATCTACACACAGATAGACTTATATTGAAGAGACCAACAATTTCTTTGGACCACAGACCTCTCTAAAGTAACCTGACCCAGTCAGATGGTTTTTCTACACATTAGTTAGCAGAATATTTTTATCAAGCTGTCCTGGGTATTTGTACATATTTGAGCTACTTATTCAACCTGTCCAATTTGCAGAAAACCTAGATTTACCCTTTTTTAATAACATACAAATTAAAGTTAGTGATGCAAAGGTTTGGGGGTTTGTTTTGGGGTTGGATTCTTGAGGAAATACAAAAGGTGAACATTGAAAGAAAGACTGAAAAGAACTGAGATGTTACCAGGTAGCAGGTGAGCCCAGAAGCCAAACAAGATCTGCTCTTGGTCCCTTTCCTCCAGAGGTCTTTGACTGTGGGGCTGAGATCCTCTTTTATAAGGTGTTTCCAAAAGGGACTGAAAACGGCGTTCTCTTCCTCAGCTATACATTGAGCCAATGGAAAACCTAAACCTTTTTTTTTCAGTGGCATGTAATTCCAACAGAAACAAACTGCTTTTCATTTCCCAATGACAAAACAGAGTTTCTCGCTCAACCTGTTGAAAGTTTTTTTCTGGAAAATCCTAGTTTATTCATGTAATACTTCTTGTGACACTCCAGTTTGTGTAAGATACGTTAACCCACCATGGTATGTCTCAAACATCTTGGGACACATGTTGAACTGTCCCTGTTTAGAAGCAACATAATCCATTGCAATGCAAAGCATCTGCATGTTCCTCTGCACTCCCAGTGAGTTTATTTTCTGTTCCATAAGAGCAGAATCACAGAATGGGTTGGGTTGGAAGAGACCTTAAAGACCATCTTGTTCCAACCCCCCTGCCATGGGCAGGGACACTTTCCACTATCCCAGGTTCATCCTGGCCTTGGACACTTCTAGGGATGTGTCACAGCTTCTCTCAGCAACCTGTGCCAGGGACTCCCAACCCTCACAGAGAAGAATTTTTTTGTAATATTTAATCTAAACTTGCCCTCTGTCAGCATGAACCCATTCCCACTTGTCCTCTCACACCAGGACAAGGAGGAGTAGTCTCTCTCCATCTTTCTTGTTGGCTCCCTTCAGGTAGTGAAAGGCTGCAATTAGGTCACTGCAAAGTCTTCTCCAGAATGAACAATCCCAATTCTCTCAGCCTTTGCTCCCAGCAGAGCTGCTCCATCACTCTGGTGGCCTCCTCTGGACTTGCTCCAACAGATCAATGTCCCTCCTGTGCTGGGAACCCCTGGGCTGTAGTCAGGTAGGATCTCACAGAGTTAGATACGAGGAAGAAATTTTTCCCTTTGAGAGTGGTGAGGCCCTGGCACAGGTTGCCCAGAGAAGCTGTGGCTGTCCCATCCCTGGAAGGTTGGGGTCAGGTTGGATGGGGCTTGGAGTAGCCTGGGATAGTGGAAAGTGTCCCTGCCCATGGCAGGATGGTGAAACTCAGTGATCTTTAAGGTCCCTTCAAACCCAGGCCCTTCTATATTCTAAGATATTAAATAGATTTTTAGAACATATTTTACTTTACACCTCACTTCAGTTAACAAAATTGTTCATGCAGTATTTTGATGTGACATATAATGTACTTCATGATAGATAAGGATACATTTGCTTATTCAAGTGACTGTTGTTTCTAATTGACCAAGACCTCTGCAAACAGCACCATGTCTTGTGGAACATTCAATATCAAAATTAAACTTAATTATTTTAAATGCTGACTGATCCATCAGTTAGTTATTAGTGATGTAATTTTTCAATTCTTTGATGTTAAGTTCTTAAGTAGAATCATAGAACAGCTGCAGCTGGAAAAGATCTTTCAAAGGTTATGTAATCCAACCTTTTTACAATTACCAGGGATATCTTCAACTTGAACAGGCTGCTCAGAGCCCTGTCCTAGTGTACAGGCATACAAAAATGTACATATGAGTGCAAACATATCTATATATTAATTGAAAACACATCTACAAATTATTTCTCCTATAAGCATACCCTGACATAGCTTTTTATTATCTACATATTTTTATAAGTGAACTGGCTTTGCTGTAGGAAAAATAATTGAATTTCTGGTGTGTCTGTGAACTTCTGGCCATGAAGCTGAAAAGAGAGGGAATAAAATTGCAAAAGTTGCAGTTGCTTCACCTCTTGCCAAGTGTTTGTGGTTATCTTGCCTACCGTTACTGTTACTCAACCCAATTCCTCAAGGAAACAAAGGTGCAGTGTTAATTTTTACTGTGTCCAAGGTCCTGTGTTCAAGTAATATCAAGGGATTGGCTCTAACTGTGAGCATCCTTGACACTGTATAATATAAATTCTCCATGGTCACAGGCCCACTGGTGCCATTAAAATACCTCTGTTTAGAAACAGGGAAGGAAAAAGAGGAGGGATGGAACATCTTTGGTTGCCCAAATCTCACAGGGGTGAGGGAGACCTTGGCAAGATTTTGGTTTGTGGCTCTTGGGTTGGATAATCTTTCCATTTCCAACTGAAGCTCCTGTTCTTAGGAGGAGAAAAGAGACTGTTTCATACATCAGGAGGGATGTATCAGTATTTTGCCCTTCACAGCCTCCGTGTTTTTCTCCACTGCCTTTTTCTGGTAGAACTGGTTTACACCAGGATAGCAGTAGTACCCACTGCTGGTTTGGTAAACAATTCTCTCTACCATCTCCTTTCTCATAATTTTCAGTGCAGAGGGAAACTCTTTTCACTGAGAGATTCTTTTTCTCTAAATAACATTTTTCTCTTGTTTTCTTGTTTCATTGAAGTTTAGCACATGATCCATCTACACTTCTCTCTGTTTTCAGGAGAGGTTTTCCCTCCAAGCTGGGGTTCACCAATGATGTGACATTCCCTCACCCATTTCAGGTCCAGGTCACCCAGTCCTCTTTTGGAGAGGGAGAAACATTAGGATGGGGTCAGCATTTTATGTCATAATACAGTGCTAAAGAGCCTGCTGCAGGTGGGATCCACTATTAAGGGAAGTGTCCTCACAATGAGTCTGCAAAGTGTCAGGAGGAGAATTGTCTTTCACCATTTTTATATCAAGATGTTTGGGCAATTTTGCCAAAATCACTCATGAGAGAGGAAGGAGGATCTTATCTCTGTCTTAGGAGTTTATATCTAGCACAAAAGGTGAGGCAATTACAAGCAAAAATGAGAAGCTCAAACTCTGCTCTTAGTAGTTTTCTCTTGAAAAAAAAAAAGAGTTGAATATTAGGGATGAGTTTTAGTACTGTTCCTATTATTTAAAATGCTATTATTACACCTGTCTGCTGTTCCATCCCTTGCCTCCAGAGGACACTTTGTTCATGTCAATGATCCTCCAATCACCTGGAAGTCATTGAATGTGGACATGGATGGAATATCAGATGCAGCAATAGGCTCAGCCCTAGCAGCCTGCCAAAGGGCAGATGTGCTCCAAAGAGGAGCTGAGTGGAGTGACACTGCTACTTGGTGGCTGAGTTAACCTCAGACTACTCCTCAGTGACACAGTAACATCATCCTTTAGACTCCTTCATGTGCACCAGTCCCAATTCCAGGCATAAGACACAATCAGTGCAGAGGAAAACAAGATATGCTTTGATGCCACTATAGAGTGTTTATTATAGAAATTTAGACTCTAGTAGAGTAGCTACAAGAGCTGCTACCATCAGTTTCACTGCCATGTTAGATCCCCCCAAGGAGGATATTTAGATGTTCTACGGTCATAAGTGAATTTGCAAGGTGTGTGCTGCATCACAGTTAACAGATAAAGTTTTGACCCAAGTATAAAATTATAGAATATCCTGAGTTGGAAGGGACCACAAGGATCATCAGTCCAACTCCTGGCCCTGCACAGGCACTTCAACAATCCCACACGGTCTCTGAGAGCATTGTCCAAACAATCCTTGAGCTCTGGCAGCCTTGGGGCTGTGACCACTGCCCTGGGGTGCCTTTTCAGTGCCTGATCACTCTCTGGGGCAAGAACCTTTTCCTGAGATCCAGCCTAAACTTCCCCTAACACAGCTTCAGGCCATTTCCTCAAGTCCTGTCGTTGGTCACCAGCAAGGAGAGACCATCTGAATCAATAACAGAGGGATACACAGTCATAAACTTCAAACTGTTCGTGAAATGTACTTAGTCAAGTTCAAGACTTTAATGATTATGTTGTTATCTTGAGTGAACAGGGAGAAATTATGAGATTAATATCTGCATGAGCAATTCTGCCTTTCATCTTATTTTTGACCTGACAGCTAATTAAAGGTGTGGGTGTATCAGTGCAGAGTCGAGTCTCTTGTTGTAAGAACCACACTGTGATTGGCAGGCATGTGTGTGATCAAAGCTCCTTGGCACAGGCCATGTAACCTAAAGTTTCTAAAACCCAAAGAATCTCTATAGACTGAATTATATTTTCTAGAAGCTCATAGCAGGAATGATCTTAACAAACTTCAGGTGTCCTGAAGGTAAATACCTTCCTTTATAGGCAATAGAGTGAAATTGTTCTACAGATCTTTAGCTGAGGTATAGATATTTATAATAAGATTGTTAGGAGAAAAAAAAGAAAAGGTGAACGAAACAGTAAGGATAGAAGAAACCCAGAAATTTTGCATGAGATGTTGTGTAACAGCGTCCTGTGCAAGCCAAAGAGCCATAAGCACTAATTCTGCAGAACAGCATAAATGGGAGCTGTGTCTGCAACACAGGCAGCATTGCCCCTTCAGAGTTTTGTTCTCATATGTTGGCAACTCTCCAAACCCACACAGCAAATCAATAGGAGTCAAAACCTTCCAAGTTTGGTAACATATTCCGCTGGGCACCTGTTCTGTGAATATTTAGCAACTGCTTCTGAGGAGGAGATAAAAGCCAAATCGCTATGTTGCACATCCATATATTTTGGAAATGTGTCTCTTAGTCTCTTTCTCTTTCCTTCCCTGTACATTTTTTTCTGTTTTGTGTCACTCTAAGGGATCTGATGTCATCCAAAATGATCCCCTTGCATAAGGTTTTCCCCTCAGATGCCTCTAGGCCTTCTGAAAGAAGCATCTGGAGATACCTTGGGTTTATTTACACTGCTGGGCCAGGAGGGCAAGGAAAAAGAGACAGAGAGTAGAGATTCTGTCTCTGACATCTCAGTCAAAAATGCTGTAATACCTTCAAAAAGCAACCTGGATACTACTAGAATGTGTAACACAAACACACATGAAATCATCAGAGAGAAGCAAGGTTTCATCCCTGACAAAGATATAATGTAACCAAAGGAGTGTTCCAGGAATGTGGCCATTGGGAAGCAGGGCATAGGATGACCTCCCTTTTCCCTGACTGCAGTAGGATGCAAGTGGAGAATTTTCCAGCTGTAAGAGCCACCAATGAACCTGCACGTTATTGCCCATGTTGGAAGCAGTTTTATGCACTATCCCCTCCTTCCCTGCAAAAAATACTTGAGTTTCAACAACATGAATGCCACCACAATTGATTTTATTAAAGGAGAAGAAAGAAATAGTTTCCACAGTGGTGCCTGGTTCATATTTATGCTGATATTTGCTTCACTTCAAGGGAAGATTGTGAGAGCCTTTCGTTGCAGCAGGAACTGGCGTCACCAGGAGCGATGGGATCAGAGTGATTCAGAAGCCATTGGATAGAAGCAGAAAGGATTTCCAAAGGGAATCTAGGGAGTCTTCAGATTCACCACCCCCTGCATGATGAAGAAGAGAGCCTCAGGTCACCACCTACCAGTTTTCTGCAGTGATGTTCTCCCTATCTCATGGCACCACAGCAGAGAGAGGGAGTGAATTACCCCCGAGAACCTCCCATGTCACCCTGTCTGGCACTGGAGAACTGAGACAGGATGGTGGCAGGAGCTGTGCCTCTAAAATGCTGCTCTGAGGAAAAGATAAGAAGGTTATCAGTCATTCTCTCAGTGATCCTGGTGCTTCCACTTACCTTCTGCAGCAAGAGTATCCATTCCGACACGTTCCAATCCAGTAATACGGACGGCGACATATCCCTGGGAAGCAGCGTCCATTTTGGACCCCACAACCATCACCTGGGCTTGGAACGAAGGGCTGACCTGCCCAGCAGAAAGAAAAGAGTCACTTACCATGGAACTGAACCAAAGTGAATGCTCTCTCTTTCTTTTCTCTGATTGATTCCCCTCTCTTTAACCTCCCCATTCCTTACCAGCAGCCCCTTGGAGCATCAGGAAGAGGACAACCAGAAGTTGGTAAAGGATCCTCATGGTCACAGCTGGAGTGTGAATTCCTTACCTGTAATGAGCAGAGAGCACAAAATCAGACACTGAATGGAGAGTCCCCTCCTGGCTGGATGATGAAGAACAGCTTAAAACACACCCTGAGACACCAAAGTCAGAATCTCATAAAATCCAGTGGATTTGGACAGAGGGATAACTGCATCCTTGGAGATATTAACAATTTCAGTGAATGCATCTCTAAGCAAACTGTCATAATTAGAATCACTTTGAGCATGGATTCGGATGAGAAACTCCTAGACTACATTGGAACCTAAAGTATTCTGGGATTTTACAATGTTATGGTATCACTGTTTTTTAAAAATACTGATTTTATTGCACTGAAAAAATTATATTCCAAGTCTGGGATATAATTATAAAAATTATATAAAATTATATCCCAAGCAGGTTACCCTGGTACCAACACAGACCCACATATTATTCCCCTTCAACCTACTGTAGCTCACAAAGTGTTCAGAGACTGAGACAATCATGATCCTTAGAAAAATCTAAAAAAGATGTCTGTATCTCTTCAACATCAGTTAAGGTGACAACTCAAATTGTTACTGGCATATAGGCAAGATTTGTGGCTCAGAATGCAACACTAAATTGCTGTGCTGACTGGGTCTGTTTCTGTAGGAAACTAGACATTTCTGTCACTGGTGCCTTAGGGGAAGATTTCCAGGTCTCCCTTGCTCTTGGAGATCAGCAAACCCAGAGTCCTCCTGTGAGCCCTGCAAGCAACCAACACGTGGTCCTGTAGAACACATAGAGAGCAAATGCAATCACAGGAGTAATGAGAAGGAAGGGGTTAATCAAAGCAGAGACTTAGACTTGAGATTAACTAAAGGAAAAGAAGTATATAAAGATGAAGAGGTGAGGATCCTCTCCAGAGCCAGAGTTACCAGTGCAGGAGGTGGAGGATCAATGCTGCTCTCTGTTCTGCACTGGATGCCCCTGCCCCAAACATGCCTATAAAGGTTTGGGGTTGCTGACAGCACAGTCACGGGCCAATGGAAAAAAAGCCTTTTCTGGCCGAATTTGTCCTCTATGTCAGTTCCTTCCAGTGAGAAGGATGGCCCACTTTGAGTCTGCTTTCACCACAGAGTCCCTGATCTTTGTGCAACCCATCTTAGACCATCCAAGTTTGTGTAAGATACGTTAGACCACAGGGTTACATAAAATACCTGGGAACTTGCAATGACTGCTCCTTTTGCTCCTGCAGGCTTCTTTTCCATAGAATTGTACAATGGTTTGGGTTGGAAGGAACCTTAAAGATTAACCAGTTTTATCTCCCTGGCATGGGCAGGGATGCCTTCCTCTACCCCAGGTTGCTCTAAGCCCAGTCCAACCTGGCCTTGAATACTTCCAGGGATGGGGCAGCCACAGCTTCTCTGGGCAACCTGTGCCAGGGAGTCACCACTCTCATAGAAAGGAATTATTATTCTGCCTTTGGTGCACAGCTCTGTTTTTTAATTTGCAGCCACTGCAAGTTCATTGTTTCATTTCATAACATTTTGTCCTTTTCATAATAGATGTGTGGCTTGAAAAGCAACGTGGACTTGCAGGGAAATCATATCAGGAAGAAGAATAATTTTCTGGATAGGGTGGTGCTGGAGAAGGGAGCTGAGTGACACCAGGTTTTGTGGATAGTAACTGTGCTGGTGATGTTGGGTTGGAGCAGGTATGCCCAGGGACTGCTTGGTTATGGAGTGTTTATATGAAAGAAAAAACTAGGCTTGCTTTGGGATGATCTTTAAAGTCCCTTCTAACCTAAACCATTCTATGATCCTATGATTCTTAAAAGATTCTGGGACTATCCCTGATTAAGGCAGCTCAATGCTGCAGCATTCCAGAACTTGTGTGAGATGCTGCTGCTCCTCTTAAATTAGGTCATATGTCTAAAAATGCTTAAAACTACCTTGGACTAAAGGAAGAGAAGAAACCTCAAACTGCTATGAAGTCCTGGAATCCTGAATTTGCCCTTTGCAACAACAGTGCCCTTGAAATGATGTCCTACTGTAATAAAAATCACTGTGTAACCTTTGTGTGTTGCTGGCAGTGTCCTCAGCTTCTAATGGTAGCTACTGTGGTGCTTTATAGATCTTCTGGACCAAGAACCCAGGAAGACCAGAAACTCTGCTGCCCACGAGATGTGCCAAAATTGGGTAAGGAAGGGGACCAGAATGGGATGGTGCTCTCTACAGGACTCTTTGTGAATGATTTTAACAAATCCCAGGGCTGGAAATATCTTTCTCAAGACCATCTCTCAGCTTTATAGCTACTTGAGTGTCCTGAATGAAAAAACAGCTCAGATGACCACCTTCGGGTTATCTAAATACAGGGCTTGGTCTCAGCAGAGTAAACTCCATGTGGGATAAATCACGGCTTTGCAATGCAGTGGGTGAAGCACAGATCAATATTACTGCTCTCTGGTTCCCAAGCAGCACTTTTATCCTTGTATTTCAGTGGCTTTGGAAGCAGCTGGCAAACTCTCTGTTGGTGTTTTGCTGAGCTGGGAGTCTCTGTGGTGGGAGATGCGCAGACCAACCCTGATTCCTGGAGGGAGCAGGGGCAGCTCACTCCATTTTTCAGCTCAAAACACCCGGAAGCAGGTTGGATTTCCAGGCAGGTTTTGGCCAACTCAGGCCTGGGCAGGTTTCCAGGGAGCTGACCAAGGCCACTGGATGGACAGAAGGGCTGTTCCCAGATGGATTTCATGCCTTCTATTGCAAATTGTGGAGGTGCTGTGAGGACAAGAGTTGGGCAATCATACCAAAGGTCTGTCATCCTGCCTGTCATTTGCACAGAGTACGCTTGAAGAGAAGGATGGCAGAGAGAAGGTGAAGGATCCTTCAAGTTGTCTGGTGACATCCCATCGTCACAGGTAAGATGTGGCATGACAGAGGTGATATGTGGACACACAGGATTTAACCCAGTGGCCTTCACACCAGTATCTAGAGCAATTTGTGGTGCTCTGGGCTGGCTGAGATCTCCTCCTGGGGCCAGTGGACAAGCGTCAGGAGAGAGGACACCAAGCCAGGGAGAAGGGATGGGACAGAGGGACATCTCAGGCAGCACTTATCTAAGTGTGGGCAACGAACTGAGACCTGGATGCTCTCAGAGGACAAAGTCTGTGGCCTGCTGAGTGATAAAAAGCCAACTGAGATTTGGAAGTGTCCTTCCACATGTTCATATTAACAACATTTTATATATAAATATATCTGTGTTCGTGTGGGTATGGTAGGAGGACTTTAGAGAAGCAGAGAGTAAGAAATGTCGTGATAGAATAGGTTTAACTTTAAATAAACAATTATGTAAATTACTATCCTGACTATTCCTGAGTAAATCATGGAATAGGTAATTTGAATTATTCTTTTCTGCTTACATGTTCTTCAGTGAAGATAAAAGATAAAGCAGTTTAGAAAAGTCAGTCTTTTTTTCCTTAGAATATTATAAATTATAAATATATGCATACATACACATATATAGGTATACAAATGTGTGTGTGTGTGTGTGTGTGTGTGTGTGTGTGTGCTTGTATATGTTGCCTCTATAAAAGTAGGATGTGATTTGTGGAGGTCCAAACAGTATCCTTTGCAGTACAGTAAAGAAAGGGAACTGAGTAATTCAGCTGTCAAAATGCTTTCAGGATACAATATTACAATATTAATTGATTTGCAATATTAATTCTTTAATTACATGTGTTTAACTGCCAAGAAACAGGTTAGGGAGATGCATCACTTTTGCAATCTTGAATAGCCAAAATAATATTTAGAGTCAATGTTGTAATTAAAATAACAATTTAAGTATAATATTTAAGATATTTAAAGTGAGTTTACTGTCAGGTATAACAACAAATAAAATTAATTAATTGAATGTCTTATTCCAATCCTGATGCATATTTGAGGCTGGATCTGTTTTTTACCACTTGGGGTAGGTGGCACAGTCACAAAGTGAGAAAACAGGAAAAAAGAGCAATTCTATCCTATTTCAAGGTCCTTTTCAAAAGATGACCCCAAAGGCTCAGTTCAGAGCTCTTTGCCTCAAAGAACTCATTTATTCATTTCAATAATCACAGTGTCTATTTCTGCCTCTTCACAGTTCATCACTTGACTATGGAAATTTTTGTTGTTTGTTTTTTTTTTAAAGAACAAAACCAAAATCCAAATAATAGAAACAAATGTTCCTGCCCATTAAAAAGCACATATACAAATTTCATCAATTAAAATACAGGAATGAGATTTAAAATAGCAGTCCCTTTCTGGGTGGTTAGGGCACCTATTTTGATTTTTCCTATCATACATTTTGGGCATAAGTAAAGAGGGTTTGGGGCATCTGTGACACAGACACTGATGGTTTCCAAGGGCAGTAAATATGTCCCACATCCCCAGGCTCTCATCCTTGTCTGTCTCCTGCTTCCAAGGCAAAAGGAATCCTTCACTCCCTCCCCCTGAACCTACCTCTGTTCCCTGATAGGTTCAATAGGATTTTAAGCGCAACAGCTGTCCATAGCAGATTGGAAAACCAGGAGGCCTTTGGGGTCAGACTGTCAGAAATCATCATTCACTCACATATCAATGCTGGGAATCACAACACATCAGTAGAATTAAGGAGAAAATCCATAAAACCAGGTGTCAGAATGATTTACATACTCCTGGCTGAGGAAGGGTGCTGGAGGGGAATTCCAGCACCAGCTCTTCGTTGCCATCTTCTGGGAGGCAGGTGACCGGGGTAGGTGGATGATCTTTGGGCTACCAAGATGGACTTGTTTCTACACTCTTGATAAGATCACAATCAAAAAACACAACTTTTTTCTGGGCTCACTAGGTGCCTTCATGGTTCAGGTTGTTCTGGTGCTACTATCAGTTTCTCCAAGGCAAATCCTCTGAGGACACATATTTGACTAAAACATGCTTTGTGGAGGTTGTTTCCTTTGGTCACCTAGAAAGTGGATGCATTGGTGTGGGTGCTTCCATGAAACTTTAATTATTTAGACAATAATTATTTCCTCTGCATAAGCTGAATACAGATGTGGTAAATGCATGAGAATGAAAGTGTGACCAGAAGGTCAAGGGAAGGGATTCTTCCCCTCTACTCCACTCTTTGGACACCTCACTTGGGGTCCCCAGAGAAAGACGTAGAGGTGCTGGAGCAAGTCCAGCAGCGGCCATGGAGATGCTCCAAGGGCTGGAGCCCCTCTGCTCTAGAGAAAGGCTGGGAGATTTGGGAGGGCTCCCCTGGAGAAGAGAAGGATCCATGGAGACCTGAGAGCCCCTTCCAGTGCCCAAAGGAGCTCTAAGAGAGATGGAGAGGGACTTTGGACAAGGGCCTGAAGGCTCATGACAAGAAGGAATTTCTTCCCTCTGCCAGAGGGCAGGGTTAGATGGGATATTAGGAGAAATTCTTCTGTGTGAGGGTGGTGAGGTTCTGGCACAGGCTGCTCAGAGAAGATGTGGCCGCCCCATCCCTGGAAGTGTTCAAGGCCAGGTTAAATGGAGCTTGGAGCAACCTGGGGTAGTAGAAGGTGTCCCTGCTCATGGCAGGGAGTTAGAACAAAGTGAACTTTAAGGTCCTTTCCCATCCAAACCACTCTGTGTTTCTGTGAACACAGAGGGTTCTCACCTGGTTTTCACAAAGGAGAGTCATTTCAAGAACTGAGTTTCCCTAATGTACATATTCAGGGACTGTTGAGGCATTTCTAGGCTTCAAGGAGAACCTCTCTGCAGTCACCACTAGCACATGACCATGGGACAGCCCTGTGGAATTAGGTCCCTGCTGGATCCAAGCCAACAACATTCAGTACGTGTCCCAGGACTCTTCTTTCAACACCGATGATGGATCGATGTGTTGTACACAAACCAGGATGAGGTGCTTTTTTGGAAGAGCCAACTTACGTGAGACAGAAAGTGGAGAGAGTTCATGAGGGGTCACCATTCCTCATGGGCTGCTGGGAAGTGACATTTCAGTTGCTGGGAATTGCTGTGAGAGGTCCATGTCCTTGGCCAGCTGGTCTTTGGCAGCTCTGTCATCAACAGGAGTATATAAAGATGGTCATTTTGGGGCAAGACATCAATTTGTGAAGCCACCCCTGGAGAGGAACCAGGTAGGACAGACTGGCCCCTCTCCTGAAGTCCTTTTGGATGAGCTGAAGGTGCAGTATCCACACCAGTTTCAACCAATGAGGAGAAAACCACATAATTTCTTTTATAAAATTCACTGACCCCCCTAAAAAGGAATCCATCAACCAAAATGTATAATTTTGCAGCTTAATTAAATCCTCATAAACATGTGATATAGACAATGCTTGGTACTTCAGTAATACATTTGACTGATTATTATAGTCAATAATGGGGATTCTTAATTATTGCATGAGATTGTATTATTTTCAAAAGGATTTTGCAACAAGGTTGTGGTGGAGAGACACTTCAGGGCTTTCAGCTGGCTCACGTTATACAGGTGTTATTGGGAGAAGGGAGGAAGTTAATTCCAGAGGAAGTTAATTAGTTACTTATAATTTTTTTAAAATATAACATTCAGAATGTATAGGATTCAAATACAGGGGTCTTCACTAAAGCTGGTGTAGGCTACTGTTGAAGTTGATTGAAAGAAAATCACAATATTATTCTAATTCTTTTAAATGTTCTAGCCATAAATATTTTTTTTTTATCTTATGTAACATGTTTTCAAATACATCTTTCCTTAAAACTGGTATTTCAATAGTTTAAATGCATGACTGACTTCTTTGTAATTTTCACTTGGTAGCTGTTGCATTTGGTGGCCCTGAATTCTGGACATGAAGATCTTTTCCCTCTTCTTTGCTGTTCTCCTCTTACTGCTCCAAGGTGCTTCAGGTAAGAGTTACCTAAAAGGTCAGGAAATGCAGATGGAAAATTGTTGAGTATGGAGTGACAGAAATAGAAATAAAAATAGTTTCAGTCCCTTTTGCTTGAGACCAACTAATACTTCCAAGATGTTGGACACACTTCATCCATGAACAGACACCAGCTGGATCCATTGGATGCACTGAAACCTCCAGACTGGAAAATAAGGGAATTTAATGGTGTGGATCTGCCAGCTTGAAGGCAGCCTAAAATATTGCTGTCATGTTATAACCTGAATTGTTCTTGGCCTTCTTTGGGAAGGAAAATCAAGACTCTGGGCTGTTTATTTTTGTTTTGTGCAGGTTTCATGCGTGCCCCTAATAACGAGGTGCAGTGCAAACAGGCTGGGGGGGTTTGTTCCACTGACCGTTGTCCTCCACCCAACACAAGGTCCTTCGGGCGCTGCCAGCAAGGGATCCCTTGCTGTAGGACTGTGGTGAGTTATGGATGTGATGATCCATAGAATTACTGAATGGTGTGAGTTGGGAGAGACCTTAAAGCTCATCTCGTTCCAACCCCTCTGTCACAGGCAAGAGGGTTGACCTTCCACTCTCCCAAGTTGCTCTAAACCCCATCCAACTTGGACTTAAATGCTTCCAGCAATTTCTTGTGGTCATTTTTTTATTACTAATTTTCATACATCCAATCTGCCCTTTAGGTGAAAAACTCCTCCAGCAAGCGAGCAGAAACTCTGTACACTCAGATATCAGATTTCCTCAGGATTTCCTCACTACTTCCCTCAATACCACTAATGATGTACCTCAAGTGCCTCTTGGGAGAGGTCACAGTGAAAGCTCTTTGGCAGAGAGAAATTATTAGCTAGAGATGAACTCCTTTTTCTGCTATTTTCATTAGCTGTGTCAAATTGCTCATGATGAGTAACACTGTCTTTCAATGTGCCCACTGTCTGGAGACCTGTGACTCTTGGGTCAGGTTCATAGGAGACCTGAATGTTCCACCATGAAAAGTCTGCCAGGTGTCCCAGAAGAACATCCTGAAAGTCATGTTATTCAGCAAGATCTTTTCTCCAGTTTAATAATTTTCCTTTCTTTAGACTAAACTAAATATTTGCTCATTGTTTCGAGCAACTTGATCTAGTGGAAGGTGTTGCTGCTCATGACAGGGGGGACGGAATGAGATGAGTTTTAAGGTTCCTTCCAGCCCAAAGCATTCTATGATTCTATGTTTTGTTCTTGATTATTTTCTCTTGAACTCCTACTAAAATCTTAAAGTTCAGCCTACATCTTTACTCTGATATGAAGCTGCAGAAAAATTTACAGTTTGCCTCTGCTGATTCTAATATAGCATTTTCTGTTTCTTTTTTTGTTGTTGTAAGATGCTGCAGGCACCCTTATTTTTGGAGGCTCTTACTTTGTTCAATATTAATAACAGAGATGTTAAAAACAAAGCATAAGCAGCAGAAATTCCTTTCCATACCAGAGATTCCAAGATGAGTAGGAAACTTCGAGTACAGACATAAGTCAATTCATTATTAAGTAAAATAAAAAGCAATTTATGATTAAAATTCAGCAGTAGCAGGACTCTGAATATGCATCCAAACCCTGAAGAATTGGATCCAGGAATATCAGTTCTTGGTGCTCATTCAATCCCTTCTTTGCTTTTCATTGAGACCCTTTCCGGGATTACAAAACTTGAAAGTCTCTTTCCTTTTCTTTGCAGTATGATTAGTGACCACTGACATCCTAGATGGCCTAGGCAGAGCTTCTGGAAAGGTAAGAGATGCTTCACCCCACTGGAAAATCTAGAATTCTGAGCAGAGAATATGCATTTAACACACACATGAACACAACAAAACACGAACAAGAGAAAAACAACAAACTGCTCCACAAACAGCCTTAATGACCTGAAGGATCTTGAAAGCAATTCTTGAGCCACCTAGAAAAGACAAATATTTGCCATTTTTTAAAAATGTTTTTGCTCTTGAAATTATATTGTGTTGACCAACAGCTAATCCAGAGAGATCACCAAGACGCAGGAGTCTGTCCCCATGACAGGATGCAGAGGAGGGTCTCCCTTTGACCCCCACAACAGCTATTCTTTATTTCCTTTTAGAGTCAGCAACAATATGAATATGGCTCCAGAAGACACTGAGTGCTCAGCTGAGGGTTTGCACTTCATTGTCTGCATATCTCAATAAATTTTAATAAACTTGCTCCAGAAGAGTTGTGTTTGATCCTCATACCTGTGAGGAACTGTCTTGGTGTGTGTTTTTGCTGGAGGATGTGTCTCCCATCTCACCTGAGGTCAGTGAGATGTGTTTGGTGATAAACTTATCCACAAAAGACAGAAGGAACCAAAGCCAGGTATGGACAGGAATATGGCCTGGTCCTGTTCATTATTAGATGGACCAGTAACAGTCAAGAATAATTTCAAGGTCAGGTTGGATGAGGCTTTGAGTAACCCAGTCTAGTGGAAGGGTGTTCCTGCCCAAGGCAGGGAGTGGAACAAGATGGTCCTTAAAGTCCCTTCCAATCCAAACCATTCCATGATTCTATGATTCTCCAAATACCCTGTGACTAAGGTTGTTGGAAGCTGGTACAAACTGGTCAAGTTCAGCACCAGTGGCAGCCCTGGTACCATCCATAGCAGGTCCTGACATGGACAACATGGATCTTTGAGTCATCCTTCATCTCAAATCCTTTTGGCCTTTACACCAGCACTGTGGGTGTTAGGGGCAGGGAGAGTAAGGAAGGGACGAGTCTATACCTTGGTGCAGAGATTCCAGCCTGATGGACACACCACCCACTGCCTCTAGACAAAAGAGTTCAGGGAAAAGCAGTTTGCCTTCTTCCAACCCAGGATTTCCCTGCATTGCTATTCCCAGGATTTCAGATTGGGCTGGCAGATGGAGCCCTGTAGAGGAGCAGAGGACTGAGCCTGTCTCTGAACCCCAGCCTGCTGCCCTGTGCTGGGATGGCAGCGGGAACAGGACGACATAACAGGACTTAATGACATGTGGACTTAAATTAGCTTATTTTAGTTAAATAGAATTACTTTACAGTCTGATTTTTATAGACGGTAAGAACAACAAAAGCCATCCTGACACACATGAGCAAATACCAGCTACGGGGTTTCAAAGAACTTGCTTTTATTAGAGTTGAAGCTGCAAGGATCTTTATTGGAGTACAAGAACTCGTCCCCCATGGGAAAGGCTCCCCAGGGTTCTACCAAGGACAGGATCCATCGATGTCAAGAGATGGGAGATGTCTCAGATGTCCAGAGCTCTTGTCTGAGTGGTCAGTGAGGTGCCAATTTTAGGAACTGGGTGTCCTGCAAAGAAAAGTCAGATGCTTAGCTCATCCACCAAACTAGTAAATTGTATCTCGACACCTCCAACTGCTGGACTCGTAAGGTAACACATGGGGTGAAAAACCACTGGAGATCCTTGTGATCTGGGCCTCTGTTTCTGCTCATAAGACAACCCAGGTAAAACAGAGGATGTGGCTGCCACCTCTCAGCACACACCACATTTATTTAGCTGTGGCTGCTGCTGACCCACAATACCTGCCAGGGTACAATTTAGGACTAAAACTAGTTTTGAAATAAAGATTAACACTGGGAAAAGTGACTGTTCCCTTCCTTCCCTCCATGTCCCCTATGCCCTTCACAGAATCATAGAATGGTTTGGGTTGGAAGGGACCTTAAAGCTTACATCATTCCAACCTGCTGCCATGGGCAGGGACACCTTCCATTATCCCAGGTTGCTCCAAGCCCTGTCCAGCCTGGCCTTGGACACTTCCAGGGATGGGGCAGTCACAGCTTCTCTGAGCAACTCGTGCCATGGCTTCTCCACCCTTACAGGGAAGAATGTTTTTCTAATATCCAGTCTAAACCTGATCTCTTTTATATTGAATCCATTCCCCTTTGTCCTGTCACTCTTGTCAATATTCTCTTATTTGATAGAGAACAACCTGGAATATTTTAACACCAGAAGGCTCTGCCTTTTTTGCTGCTAGACACAAACCCCGGCAAGTAAAGGTGATTTTCTGAGGGTGTAGGGGGCTGGAGAAGGGGCTCTGATGCCAAAATGGAGGAAAGCTCAATAAATTTATTTGCTCTTGGTGCAGCAGTATTTCTTTAGAAGAATTCCAAATTCTTACCATTTGCAGCATCTTAGCTTTCCACCGCGGCAGGTCCCGATGTCAACCAGAGGAGCAGAGCATGGGACAAAGGAGCAGGAGCCCCGGCTTTGCCGGCATGCAAGGGTGTCAGAGGTTTCCTGGCTGTAAGCTGAAAAAAAACCAAGGGAATATTTATATTCATATTCATTTCTCAAGGTGGAGGATTGGAGGGTCAAGTAATCGGATTTATCTGATATGATACATGATTTCCTGTCATCAAATTGGACTTTATCCCCAGTTTGGAAGGCATGCCAGCTTTATTCTAGCTTAGATCTACCACCTGTTTATAGGTACTATTGACTATTTATTTCAGTCACTTTGTCCTGGTGGTTCCCAATTCCTCTCTCTTAATCACGTATTATTCAAGGATTATGTGTTTTTGATGTCACTCAGGTGGTTTTAAAGCCATCATTATATTCTGGTTCCCTTTATTTCATAAATCAAAAAACCCTGTAATGTTATGGATATTTTCTGTGTGTAAATCTTTATGAAGAGATATATTTTGTGTCCCTTTCCCAGAGACTCTACTAGAATTGTACCAGCTCTTTAGCTGTGGACACAGGTTTTCTTGACATAAAGAGTACACTTTGTGATGCATAAAATAGGAAAAGCCCAAGAAAGCAATCCCAAATCATGTAGAGTACTGTCTCAAGCTCCTACAAGTGCCTGGATTTGGCCAAAGTGTTTCCACATTTCTTGTTTTAGTAGTCAGACATTGGATGGTCTACAAAAGTAGGTACAAATTTCAGATTACTGCAAGCTAAAGCAATCACTGAGATAGTTTAAACTGCTCTAAAGACCCCCAAACATCCTGGAACGATGCATGTGCTCTAAACCAACCTAATTCACATGGACAATACAGAGTTCAGGCAAAGACTCACAGCCACAACTACTTTTTTCCCAGAAACACAGGGAGTCTTCTGGTCTAGAATACACACTCAGTAGGTGTGGGTGCCAATGTGAGAACAGAAAGCTCTCACATTTCAGTGTTGAACTTTCAGTCTAAGAACTGTGTCAATAGAATTATGTTAGAAAAGCCCTCTGAGATCTTCGAGCTCACAGCACCGCNTGTGGCTGCTGCTGACCCACAATACCTGCCAGGGTACAATTTAGGACTAAAACTAGTTTTGAAATAAAGATTAACACTGGGAAAAGTGACTGTTCCCTTCCTTCCCTCCATGTCCCCTATGCCCTTCACAGAATCATAGAATGGTTTGGGTTGGAAGGGACCTTAAAGCTTACATCATTCCAACCTGCTGCCATGGGCAGGGACACCTTCCATTATCCCAGGTTGCTCCAAGCCCTGTCCAGCCTGGCCTTGGACACTTCCAGGGATGGGGCAGTCACAGCTTCTCTGAGCAACTCGTGCCATGGCTTCTCCACCCTTACAGGGAAGAATGTTTTTCTAATATCCAGTCTAAACCTGATCTCTTTTATATTGAATCCATTCCCCTTTGTCCTGTCACTCTTGTCAATATTCTCTTATTTGATAGAGAACAACCTGGAATATTTTAACACCAGAAGGCTCTGCCTTTTTTGCTGCTAGACACAAACCCCGGCAAGTAAAGGTGATTTTCTGAGGGTGTAGGGGGCTGGAGAAGGGGCTCTGATGCCAAAATGGAGGAAAGCTCAATAAATTTATTTGCTCTTGGTGCAGCAGTATTTCTTTAGAAGAATTCCAAATTCTTACCATTTGCAGCATCTTAGCTTTCCACCGCGGCAGGTCCCGATGTCAACCAGAGGAGCAGAGCATGGGACAAAGGAGCAGGAGCCCCGGCTTTGCCGGCATGCAAGGGTGTCAGAGGTTTCCTGGCTGTAAGCTGAAAAAAAACCAAGGGAATATTTATATTCATATTCATTTCTCAAGGTGGAGGATTGGAGGGTCAAGTAATCGGATTTATCTGATATGATACATGATTTCCTGTCATCAAATTGGACTTTATCCCCAGTTTGGAAGGCATGCCAGCTTTATTCTAGCTTAGATCTACCACCTGTTTATAGGTACTATTGACTATTTATTTCAGTCACTTTGTCCTGGTGGTTCCCAATTCCTCTCTCTTAATCACGTATTATTCAAGGATTATGTGTTTTTGATGTCACTCAGGTGGTTTTAAAGCCATCATTATATTCTGGTTCCCTTTATTTCATAAATCAAAAAACCCTGTAATGTTATGGATATTTTCTGTGTGTAAATCTTTATGAAGAGATATATTTTGTGTCCCTTTCCCAGAGACTCTACTAGAATTGTACCAGCTCTTTAGCTGTGGACACAGGTTTTCTTGACATAAAGAGTACACTTTGTGATGCATAAAATAGGAAAAGCCCAAGAAAGCAATCCCAAATCATGTAGAGTACTGTCTCAAGCTCCTACAAGTGCCTGGATTTGGCCAAAGTGTTTCCACATTTCTTGTTTTAGTAGTCAGACATTGGATGGTCTACAAAAGTAGGTACAAATTTCAGATTACTGCAAGCTAAAGCAATCACTGAGATAGTTTAAACTGCTCTAAAGACCCCCAAACATCCTGGAACGATGCATGTGCTCTAAACCAACCTAATTCACATGGACAATACAGAGTTCAGGCAAAGACTCACAGCCACAACTACTTTTTTCCCAGAAACACAGGGAGTCTTCTGGTCTAGAATACACACTCAGTAGGTGTGGGTGCCAATGTGAGAACAGAAAGCTCTCACATTTCAGTGTTGAACTTTCAGTCTAAGAACTGTGTCAATAGAATTATGTTAGAAAAGCCCTCTGAGATCTTCGAGCTCACAGCACCGCCAAGTCCACGACTGACCCATGTTCCCAAGTGCTGCATCTACAGAGCTTTTAAATCCTTTTTGATCCCTCCAGGGATCAGGACTCCACCACTGTCCTGGGCAGCTGTGCCAGAGCTGGACAACTCTTTACATGAAGAAAGTGATCCCAGTATCCAACTTAAACCTCTGCTGGCACAACTTGAGGCCATTTACCCTTGTCCTGTCCCCTGATCCCTGGGACCAGAGCATGACCCCAACCCAGCTCCCCTCTCCTGTCAGGGAGTTGTAGAGAGCAAGAAGGCCCCCCCTGAGCCTCCTTTTCTCCAGGCTGAGCCCCCCCAGTTCCCTCATCCACTCTTGCAACTCCAGCCCCTTCCCCAGCTCTATTCCCTTCCCTGGACATGCACCAGCCCTTCAATGTGTCTCTTGTCTGAGGGGCCCAGAACTGCCCTCAGCAGTGGAGGTGCCCCAGCAGTGCCAGCAAAGGGACAGTCACGGCCCTGGTCCAGCTGCCATACTGTGACTGGAACAGGTCAGTGCCACTGGCCTTTTTGCCCACCTGGGCACACCTGGTTCATGTTCAGCTGTTGTCAGCCAGCACCCCAAGGGCCTTTTCCAACTTTCCAGCCCCTCTGCTTGGAGCTATAGGGGGTTGTTTTGACCCAGGTGCAGGACTCGACACTTGGCCTTGTTGACTCTCATACCATTGGCCCCAGACCATGGAACCAACCTGTCCAGACCCCTCTTCAGAGCATTCCTACCCTCCAGCAGATCAACACTCCCACCCAATTTGGTGTCCTCTACAAATTTGGGAGGGGTACATTGATAAAGATATTAAACAGGATCAGCCCCAGTACTGAGCCCCAGAGAGCACCACTGGTGACTGGCCCCAGCTGGGTAGCNAAGGGACAGTCACGGCCCTGGTCCAGCTGCCATACTGTGACTGGAACAGGTCAGTGCCACTGGCCTTTTTGCCCACCTGGGCACACCTGGTTCATGTTCAGCTGTTGTCAGCCAGCACCCCAAGGGCCTTTTCCAACTTTCCAGCCCCTCTGCTTGGAGCTATAGGGGGTTGTTTTGACCCAGGTGCAGGACTCGACACTTGGCCTTGTTGACTCTCATACTATTGGCCCCAGACCATGGAACCAACCTGTCCAGACCCCTCTTCAGAGCATTCCTACCCTCCAGCAGATCAACACTCCCACCCAATTTGGTGTCCTCTACAAATTTGGGAGGGGTACATTGATAAAGATATTAAACAGGATCAGCCCCAGTACTGAGCCCCAGAGAGCACCACTGGTGACTGGCCCCAGCTGGGTAGCTCCATTCTCCACCACTCTCTGGGACCAGCCACCCTGGCAGTTTTTAACCCAGAGAAGAGTGACCCTGTCCAAGCCATGAGCAGCCAGTTTCGCCAGTACAATGCTGGGAAACAGTGTCAAGGCTTTACTACAGTCTTGGTAGATGCCTTGTCCATTAAATGGGACACCTTGTCATAGAGGAGATTAGGCTGGTGAAGCAGGACCTGCTTTTCCTGAACTCATTCTGGCTGAGCCTGATCCCCTGGTTGTTCTCTACGTGCCTCATGAAGGCACTCAAAATGAGCTGCTCCAAAACATTCTTTGGCACCAAGGTCAATACAGAGGAGCTTCTTTTTTCCCCCCATCATGTCATTTTGTGACTTGGAATGAAAGATATTAGAAAGAGACCATCAGAATGACTATCAAGGACCTTGCTTCAATAGCTTGAGGATTATGACTACGACCAGGGAAGCGGAATTCTAATATGAAAGTCGTGGATTCCAAGAGGACAGTGGTATCTGTGCTCAGCACTGGAATCTAATGAACTTCTCTGCACGTGCATCCTTTTAGCCTCAATATCATCTATTTCCAGCCTTACCTGGAGCAGCCTGGAAGAGGAAAAAGAGAACAGCAACGAGGAAGAAAAGGATTCTCATGGCTGGCAGCTGGTAGTAAGATAGACTTTGCAGGAATGGAGACAACACCAGTGTGAACAGAAGCTGTCCGAGACCGAGCACTGGTGATGTCTCTGCTTATAAAGGTTCAGGGACATAACCAGGGGGCGGGGGAGTGGCAACCTGAAGAACAGGGAGTCCTTTGCCCTGTTACTATAGAGACTGGTGATGCATGAAGGTGTTGCAACCCACCACGTTAGAAGATGCCTGACCTGAGCAATGACCATGTCTCCCAGCTGACCTGAGCAGCCAAACCACCCTGTGCCAGCTGGTGGGCTGCGCCCAGGGAGGACACGGGATTGGAGGAGGAGGGAGGTGGGTTCCTGTGGTCCATAGAACTGTAAACCATGCAGAACTGATGGTGCCCCGTGGCTTCTGGCCATGGTCTTGTGACAGCCTGTCCTTCCCCCCAGCCACCAGGCATGGTAAGCAAAGGCAGGGCAGCGTGAAGCAAGGAGGACAGACCCTCCTCCTTGGAGACAAGAGCACGCAGTGACACGACAAGAGGGAATGGCTTCTAACAGAAAGAGAGCGAGTTTAAATTTGGTATTATAAGAAACTCTTTACTGTGAGGGTGGTGAGGCCCTGAAATAGGTTGCCCAGAAAAGTTGTGGCTGCCTCATCACTGGAAGTGTTAATGCTGAATGGGGCTCTGAGCACCCATGCCTAGTGGAGGGTGTTGTGGATCATGGAATGAGGTGATCTTTAAGGTCCCTTCCAACCCAGACCATTCTGTGATAATGGTGATGGATGCAGGAAAGGATCAGAACTTCAGTCCTTACTTGGATTGGAGTTGTAGGGCTGCAGCTGAGGAAGACGGGGTAGGCTGAAAGGGTTGTGGATATTTCTTCTCCTGGCTATGACATTGGCAGACACAGTAGCAGTTCCAGTTTCTCAGGGGTTTTCCAGCATGGTTCAGAACTCAGTTACTCTCTGTATTTTATAGTTATGACTTTAGTAATGGATTTCACCAGATCTCAAAGAAGAGGTCATTCTACGGAGAGGCCTGGAAGGGACACCGCTGTGTTTTGTGCCACGTTCCATAAGAGACTTCATCCCAATTCCCCTTCAGCAATCCCTGAGCTGTCCTGAAAATGATGAGGACATGCTGCTACAGACATTGAATCCCCACACCCTGCTCTGATGGTCTGAACTTTCTTCCAAAGTCAAGCCTGCATGAAGACTCTAAAACTAGTCATTCTTTGCCCCAAATGATCTTGGTTTAATGACCTTTTCCCTTTCTGCCAGTCACCTTCCTTATGTGCTTATGAAGATACTCACATCTCCCGGATTTCGTACATTCAATACACCAAGTCCACTTGCATGTGATGTCTCCACATCTCTTACCACCTTGTAATGTATTTCTGTATCTGAAAATAAAATCTGGTTGTTTTGTTTTGTTTTGTTTTTAGTATATGTGAGGGACCAGCCGTTGATAAGATGGACCAGAGGAAGTGTCATCAGAGCTTTGTACAGGCTTCTTAATACTTGTGCTTGTCTCTAAGAAATGTCACTCCTGAGGCATATGAGAACTTCAAGTGCACTTTTTTTATTTTTGGACAAACAGTGCAAGCCAAGAATCATTAATGAAGCCAAGTCATAAGGGTGCTTAATTATTTACTGCTTCAGTGAGAGCAGCAAATTGAAGCAAAGGACAGTAACAACACAGGAGGTGAGCTGTCTGCACACAGAGGGCAGAGAGGTCTGTGTCTGGTGAACTGGCTGCATGCATCATTAAAAAAAACCCACAACACATTACCTTGGTATGTCAGGATTAGGATTTTAGAAACAAGCAAAAATCTTCTTTACACCTGTAGGCAGATGAGAAGATTGAGGAGGGGCAAGAGGATACAGGTAGTAAAGCAAACAAATTCCTGCTCCATGAAGGTTCATCCCTGTTCATCAGGTTGGACAAATACGTAATTCTGGCAGAACTGATAGGACTGGCAGCACTGCCAGGACCCCTGAGGTCCAAGAGAAGGAGGGGAACCCTCATCTCTCTGTCTCATGTGATTGGCACAACACCCAGAAGATGCTTGGGGATATCAAGCCCACATTTCTCTCTTTGTACCTCCCAGATTGCCAGTGGTGGGTTGCTGTGATGAAATGCTTGGGGAATGTGATGAGGAAATGGATCTTCAGACCTCTGCCAGGGAGCTGTGAGGGCTAAAGTGGGCAAAGTTTCTTAAATGGGCTGTTGTTCTGCCACCTCTCCTCTATCTTCCTCATGGACATGGGAAAAAAGAGTTTTGAGGAGTCAGTCTTTTATATTAAAATAGTCTGTGTCTGTGTGTGCACTCAAAATTATTTTTAGAATAAGCCATAGGGAACACTGAACAGCTCTTTAATTCCTGACCTATGATACAGGACATAGACACAACCCCCCAGCTCAAACCACTCTGAGCACCTGCTCCAGGTTTCAGAGAGGCACCCCATCCATATGCACCCTCATCTCTGCTTCTGGAAAAAAACATCATGGACAAAAAGAGGGAAAAAAGGTGCAGTCCATGATCTTAAAACACAGACAGTTATAAGGAAACTGTCAAGAGTGGAATTTGCTTTTAAAAATCCAGTATTAAATGAAGGAGAATGTGCTTTTTACTCCTTACACAACTCCTCTCTTGGCTGTCCCATGAGGCCAAGAGGTGTTTGTTTTGGGGAGTGAGACTGCTGAGCAAACCCTGTTGGGGTTGGCTCACATCGTCACATGTCATTCAATGGTCTTTGGAACCAAACATCATCAGAGAGAGGAAAGGAATTGGGAATAGCTCCATCCTCCTCATGTCCCTCCCCCAGCTCCAGCTGGAGAGTGGAAGCAATGCTTGTCCCAGGTCCAGACTCCCTCCATGGGAAGGTAAATGTGCCTGGGTTGATAACAGCCCCCATGAAGACTGCTTGGCACTGGGGAAATGGAGTCTGGACAAGGTGCTCAGCTTCTTCCTTCTCCTTGAGCACTAGAAGATGCTGGCAAACAGTCTCCAGTGTGCAGTGAAGCAGCAAAGCTGTGACTGATGGGAAGCTCTTGATCTTGAATTGTCTGTAAGAGTTAATATTTGACCTGGTAGCAAAGGAGTGAGTGGGGGATTTCGTATGGGACTTGTCCTTGTGAAGAAATGGTGTTTTGTCTCCCAGAAAGAGTAAACTCATCTTTTTGGCTCATGGATCCTTCAGAGGGCTTGGGAAATTTGCCTTTTCACCTTGGGAAATTGGCACTTGTGGTCTATTTTCTGGACTATGGGCAAAGCAGTGCAAATGTCTTTGGATCTGAAGGAGATTCGCTGCTTTTAATTACTATAGATGGGGAACTCATCTGCTGGATCAGAACGGGAGAATTAATTTAGTGACAATCTCTTCCAGTCCAGGAGTAAACAAACAGGTGACAGCACGAAGTGGTGTTGAGTTGCCCTGTCCCAAAGTTAAGGGCATGGAAAAGATGATGGTGAGAGGCACAGGCAAGGAAAGACACACTGAAGGTGACAGTGGGTGGATGGTACACAATGTTTGTTCTCCTTGGCAGAGCACTCAGTAGAGGCTACTCATGCCTGAAACCAGGTTTCAGTGGGGGAACTCCAGGCTTTGTGATTGAAATGCATGTCCAAGACAGTCACAGGACAATCTCCAGTGTGTGTCCTGGCCATGGAAGAGAGTTGTGAAGGGAAAAAGTCACCAATTTGCAAATTTTGGAAAGTCCATACTCCAGTCACCATTTTGAAAATTGGTCTGTTCTTCAGGTGATCAAGGAGAGGTTTTCTGAGCTCCTTCATTAGCTTTTAAAGGTGAACACCAGAAACAGATTTCTTTTCTCCCATAGCTTGAACGCTATCAAATGGTTTGATTCCAGCTGCCATCCCACCAGCCCTTCCAAGGAAAAAGCCAGTGTTGTCCCTGGAGAGAAGTTCTCAACAGACATGGATTTAGGAACTTCTTGAGAAGAACTCTCTGGGGTCACTGCAGGAGAAAGACAGGTCAGAAAACTGGTCTAGGAGAAGCAGTCCCTGTAGGGCCATCAACACAGGAGAGCTGTGTGAGCCATCCTGCATGAGGCCAACCCCAGGCTCCACTCGGGGTCCTGGGGAGTGCAGAAGTGAGATAAACACTCAAGGGGCTCTGAAGAAATTGGGCAAAAATAGAAGAGTGATCCTGAATTGAGGGTGGCTGCTGGAGTGAAATGCAAGACCTTGATGAACATAAGGTACAGCATCTAGAGACAGAAATTGAGACAACCTTGTTTGAAGTAAACTTCTCTGTGATTTACACACTAGAGATGTGTTGCATTGAGACAGGAGGGAAATTTGAACCTCAGTCTGTTCTGAATTGATCCAGATTTAATACCAGAGGGGTTTTTTCAGGATGTTGTGGTTTAACCCCAGCTGGAAACTCCGTCCCACTTTTTGCTCAATTCTCCCCTGGTGGAATGGGCTGAGCATGGCACGAGATGGTCTGGAATATCCCTTGTGTCACCTGGGTTCAGCTGTCCCAGTTTTATCTCCTCCCAGCAGTTTGTGCACTCCCAACCCACTCAATCCATGAGGTGGGGTGAAGAGCAGAAAAGGCCTTGATTCTGTGCAAGCCCTGATCAGAAATAATAAAACATCCCTGAATTATCAACACTGTTTCCAGCACAACTCCAAACTATAGTTCCATACCAGCTGTGGTNATTTAATACCAGAGGGGTTTTTTCAGGATGTTGTGGTTTAACCCCAGCTGGAAACTCCGTCCCATTTTTTGCTCAATTCTCCCCTGGTGGAATGGGCTGAGCATGGCACGAGATGGTCTGGAATATCCCTTGTGTCACCTGGGTTCAGCTGTCCCAGTTTTATCTCCTCCCAGCAGTTTGTGCACTCCCAACCCACTCAATCCATGAGGTGGGGTGAAGAGCAGAAAAGGCCTTGATTCTGTGCAAGCCCTGATCAGAAATAATAAAACATCCCTGAATTATCAACACTGTTTCCAGCACAACTCCAAACTATAGTTCCATACCAGCTGTGGTGAAAATTAACTCTATCCAGCCAAAACCAGCACAAAGGAGAAACTTGAGGGTTGTAGAGCAGATCATCCATGTGTGTAGTAGTGAGTTGAACACAACCAGGTTATAGTCACAGAAGCACAGAATATTCTGGGTTGCAAGGCACCTGTTGTAGTTTTGATGTAANCCTGGGTTCAGCTGTCCCAGTTTTATCTCCTCCCAGCAGTTTGTGCACTCCCAACCCACTCAATCCATGAGGTGGGGTGAAGAGCAGAAAAGGCCTTGATTCTGTGCAAGCCCTGATCAGAAATAATAAAACATCCCTGAATTATCAACACTGTTTCCAGCACAACTCCAAACTATAGTTCCATACCAGCTGTGGTTAAAATTAACTCTATCCAGCCAAAACCAGCACAAAGGAGAAACTTGAGGGTTGTAGAGCAGATCATCCATGTGTGTAGTAGTGAGTTGAACACATCCAGGTTATAGTCACAGAAGCACAGAATATTCTGGGTTGCAAGGCACCTGTTGTAGTTTTGATGTAAATTCTCTCCCCGCCAGTAACTCCCCATGGCACTAGCTAACAAAAGAAGTAGCTAACTACCACCAATTCCTTCTTGATCATTTTGGGTGGGGGAGACTGGGGAAAGATGGGTTGGGAAACGGGTTTGGACTGTCTCTTTTGTTCTTGGGGACTACACACAGCTCTGGCAGTGCGTGTGCTACTGGGGGAGAGAGGCCGTTGCTGCTCCTCCTTGCTGCTACTGGGGAGTAAGCCAGTTTTTCCCCTGCCACTGCTGTTGCTCCTGGTTTCAGCACTGGGGTCCCGGTCTCCATTCCAGTCTCACCACCACCTGCAGCAGCCTGGGAGAGAGAGGTCGTGGCTGCTTTCTGGGACACGCTGAGGTTCTCCGTTTTCCAGCTTTCCTTCTTCGTTCGGGACAAGGAACACAGGAGGAGAGACAGAGTTCATATGAGAGCTCACCGCTCGTCTGTCTCACTGGAGAGGGACTGGGAGCTCAACCTGCAGCCAGCCGGGCTGTGACACAGACATTGCCCATAAGTATAACTTTTCTCCAGGAGGAAACCTGCTGGTTTTGGGGTTGTTGTGTTTCAGGGTTTTTTTCTCTTGTGTTGGGGAAGCAGTTTGTTCTGATCTGTTTACAGTTGTATCTATACCTATACACACACACACACACACACACACACACACATATATCAGTTAAGAACAGTTATCTTTCTTATATCCATTTTCTGATTAAAGTTCCCTTTCTTAAATTTGATAAAGTGTGACGTGATTATTGTGGAGGAATTTCCCCCTGCCCCACTTGTGGGTAAACATTTTGGTTCTTCCCCTCAAAACTAAGACAGCACCCAAAAGGATCATCATGTCCAATCCGTAGCCTTGCACACGGATCTTCCCCAAGAGTAACACCATGTGCCTGAGAGTATCATTCAAACAGTTCTTGAGCTCTGTCAGCCTTGGTGCTGTGCCCACTGCCCTGGGGAGCCTGTTCAGTGCCCAACCATCCTCTGGGGGAAGAACCTTCTTCTAATATCCAACCTAAACCTCCCCTGACACAACCTCAGGCCATTCCCTGGGGTCCTGTCAGTGGTGGCCACAGAGCAGAGATTAATATTGAGAACAGGTCTGATTTTTACAAAGCAGTCTATGTATCCCCCCAAATCTTGTTTCTGGGGTGGGATAGTTCAGATCCCATCACTGTGTTTGTGAAGTCATGTGCATGTATTTTAATGTATGTATGTAGATAGACGGATAGATAGATAGACAGATAGATGATAGATAGATAGATAGATAGATAGATAGATAGATAGATAGATAGATAGATAGATAAAGTTTGCAATACTGGAGGTGTTTATAGGTTGCCATTTTGCCATCCAACCAGTCACTATCAAGAGTTGTCTATACAGTTCTCACACTCAGCTTTCAGTCTTGTCGTTCTGAGCGCTTTAGTATCATCATCAAAACTGGTGGCTGCTTTAGCCATTCCCTTTTCCACATTACTTGGGAATATGTGAGACTGCACTGACTCACTTGTTTAAAAACATTTTATCAGTCTCTGAGCCTTGAGACAAAACCACAGAGAAAATTACTGTTAATAACCACAAAGATCAGAGGTATTGGTTTAAGAAGACATTTATTTTTGTGTGAGAATAAAATAATAATAATATATATATTGTTTCACATCCTCCAAGAGCTGCATGAACCTGAAGTGATTAAACACCCAAACATCCCTGTGAGGTAGGCTGGAATAGGTGGCCAAGGTGCCAAAGTGGCTTGTGTATTAAAAGCAAAAAAGGGAGTGACTTTGGGGAAGGAAAACCTGGATCTCCAAAAGCGGTTTGCTAACAGGACATGCCCTCTGGAAGCTTCTTTTAATGCTCATTTGCAGGAGGGTTTAGATAGAGGAGGAATCCATCAAAATCACCTCCTCCAGGCAGTGGAAAAGTTGCTGGTACTGACCCAGGAAAACCTTCTCTTCTTATTCTGGTGGATTCCTGCAAGGATACAAAAGGTCTTGTTATTTTGCTGAAGTGTAGCCTCAACTTGATCTCTAAAGCCTCAATACCTGCTAATTACCTTTCCAAATGAATGTACAGGGTGGATTCAGCCTGCAGGTTTATAAACCTACATTTAGGTGCCTCCAAGAAGGTCCCCATGTGTGCTGCGTGTTCAGGTCTGTGGGCATCCAGTCCACAAGAACTGTGGTCACTGGTAAACTAATTATACTACCACTAGTAATAACATTTTTATTCAGCTCATCCCAAAATGAAGACGGGGGGTTTGATGTAGTTCCTGAATCACACGTCTAGTGCCATTTGAAGAGCTCTGAGGTATCTGCTTGGCCTTCAGACATATTTTCTGAAAATCAGTGTTTTCCCACAGGCCATGAGCAAGCCAGATGTGTAGATATGATGTAAATACTCCATGGCACCCCAAAGGCCACCAAATACACTGAATCAAAGTCTTTGGGCCCAATTTAAAAAAAATCTTTTCAAAAAACTCAGTTGGTTGAATCTTGAGGTGAAAAAAAAATTACTGTACCTCAGAAGACCTTGTTTGTTCAACTACTAATGTTTTATTGATCAGCTCAGCTGAAAATATGACAGTCCATATAAGAAGAGCTCTAATCCTGAATATTAACATCCAGTAGTGCCACAACTGGGTGCATTCATCCAAGAAAGGTGTTTCTATAGAAAAAGTTACACCTAAAATCAACTCAAGAGGTCTTATTCCTTCCCCAGCCCCAATTTTCCTTTTATTAGGCCTGACAGATGCTTATAAAGAACTTTGATGTTGGAGATCTGCCATCTGCCCCTACCAGTCTATCTGCGATCAGCAGAAATTGCTCCCCAAGGGGATGAACACTCACAGAGGCTGAGGGCTCACATCATTCCTTTCTAAAATCATCCAATAGTAGGTTACTCCTGTAGCATTTACTTTCCTGAGTTCCTAAGTAGGTGCCTCCTTGGCATCTCCATCTCCTGATACAAACTTCCCATTATTGGAATGATTTGAATTTCTTTAAATCATTGATTCCCTGAGGCTCCCCATGTGCTGAATAAATGTTACAAAACCTCTTTCCTAGAGCCATCTCATCACACTTTCTTCATTTTCTGGGAACCTTTAAGCCCTGGCAATTCTATCAATAACAGGATAAGAAATTCTGTAAAAGTCAGAAAATATGGATCTGAACTCTCCCTTTATTTTGAACCAAGGTCTGTCCAGTCACATCAATGGCTGAGGATCTGCCTGAACATCATTACTGGGATGAATTATGTAATCACACCTGTCCTCTTCATCAAAAGATACAGAAGCCTCTCCTAATTGGCACTAATTCACTATGTGTGGTAGTCACTGCAGCTGGCAAATATCATCTGGCCATTAATGGAAAAAAATCATCGCAGTAATTAAACACCTGGGGAATATGTTTTATTTTAAGCTAGAGAACATTCCCTAATAGCATGTTCAAAACCTCAAGGAAATTTAAAACTGGCTCCAGGGAAACTACAGACATTACTAGAATGTGGTCTCCAAAGTCAAAAGTGAAATGCACACTCAAGCCTCCACTCACTAACTAAGTCATGTTTCATCTTTCTAAGAGCTGAGCAGTGGTGGGGGGAAGGAGAGATGGGAAAAGAATGAGAAGCAGAGATCTGTGAACATATTTCCCCCTGTAAATTTAAACTTTCTAGGCAATTTTGGAAATTAACAGAAGGAGAACAAATAGTTTCCTCTTTTGGGTGAAAATACTATGAAACATTCTCCTCATAATTTCTTGAATAAACTTCCTTTTTCTCCCCATCAAAGTGAAAAATAGTGAGTTCTGGGAAATTGGGACACCCCCTAAACCTTTTCTGTAGTACATAACCTCCATCCAAATGCACACACATCAACTACATACACATGTCCATCCTTCCTCTGGGCTTTCTCATGAAGGGCTGCCTTGGAAGCCCCATGGAGTTGTAGAGATTATTAGATAAAACAGTGGATAAAACAGCAGGACAAAAAAAATTCCCTCTGATGCCCTTCAGACCCTGTGACACTTACCTTGAGCAGCAGTTCAGCATCCCCCTGTGGCAGGTCCCACTGACACTGAAGGGGGGTGGGCACGGCCCGGCATGGCAGAATTTTCCCTGGGTCTTGCACTCTACAGTGTCAGGAAAAATGGAGTCTGCAGAACCTGTGGGAAGTGAAAAGTGTTAAAAATCTCAGTTTTCAATCTAAAATGATGAAGAGTAAATATTCACTAAATCATGTGTTCTTTCTCAAGACGATGTCACTGTTAGCACAGGCATTCTTGGCCCACCCACTGCAATGTCCCGATAGCATCAGATTTAGCTTGTCAAGTAATGGTTGCATTCTTCCTCCTATGAACACACTTTTGCTTGCAAAACCTTCTGCTGCTTATAGGATTTATTTTGCTTCTCACCTGAAGTAGCCTTGAAGATGAGGAGGAAAACAGCGAAGAGCAGGTAGAGGAGCTTCATGGCTGAGGGTCGCTCGTGGGCTGTGAGGTCCTGCAAAGTGCCAATGGTGGATGGAGTTGGCTTGAGGAAAGGCTGGGAAAGACACCCTGTATTTATAGGACCCATGGGATTGTGCAAGTGTGACCACTGAGTGCTTTGTCAATGAGTAACAGCAATGAACCTTCTGGAAGGGGGCCGGTTCTCCCCCTTATCGCAGGTGGCAGTGAACATGTTGCAATCCCTAAGGGTGAATTTCCACTTAATGTATCAGTTATATAATGTGACCATCAGCCAAGCCCGACCAAGCTGCACTGATTTTCATGGCTTTTGCAGGCCTTTGGCCAACACAGACACAGGGATGAGTCAGGTAATGACTGATGGAAGTCAGCCATCATTGGAGGGGGGACCTGGCTTTGACCCTGGATTCATCACCCACTGACAATTCACGTAACATTTTGTCTCTGTCTCCCCATCCCTGTCACCAGGTGGATGATGTCAGAGGCAGAGGAAAGCATTGGGAAAGACTTCAGATGATGCAACTGTTCTTTGTCACTTTTTATACAGGTCTCAGGACAGTCTCACTCACTGCAGAGAGCTGACACAAAGATCTCTCCCTCCCTCAATCCTTACATATACCATAGAATCTTAGAATCATAGAATGGCCTGAACTGGAAGGGACTTTAAAGATCATTTAATTCCAGTCCCCTGCCGTGAGCAGGGACATCTTCCACTAGACCAGGTTGCTCCAAGCTCCATCCAGCCTGGCATTTCATCCCACATCATTCCTCATCATCCTACCATCAGTCTTATGTCACAAATTCTGACCTCCTTGTACTCATTCCTCTTCGCCCATATTAAAAACCTCAGGAGTTATAGTTCTGACCGTTATTCATATGTCTCTTTCCTTTTAAAGAAAAAAAATAATTTCATGTATGTGTCCAGGATTGTGATGCAATGGCAAATGTTTCCCTCATATTGCCCCGAAAGGTTGGGAGAATGGGCTGATTCCATAAGAATCTTGGCTGACACAATGCCCTAAAGTGCAACATCTTCTGGAGCTTCATTTTAGAGCACAATCCCCATGGCTACAAATTTTCTAAGATGGGGATAAATGCAAAGAAGGTTCCTCTTCAGGAAATCTGGATTGTAGATGCCAAATGCCACATCTTTGCACCCGTGGGAATCCTCCCTTTGCCCAAACACTGTTGCACTCAATAAACAGGTTAAACTCCATCACAGCCCAGGTGTCTCTGCAGTTCCTGCCTCTGACATTCTGTTTCAGTGGTTTGCTTTCTTATTACCTCATTTATTATGTTTAACTCAGAGTTAATGGTATTTTTGTTCTAAGAATTATTTGAAGGATGAAAACATTACCCATGTTTATGTTTAACCTCCGTGCTCAGGGGTGGCTCCAGCAGCTGAGAGAGCAGCAACAAGGTGAGTGACTTAAACGTTTATGCAGCAAATAACAGTAAGATAAACACCTATTTCCCTCTTCCACCCATAAAGACTAATTAACCAAGAAATGTCAAGTGTTCTTTTTTGTCCTTTTTTTTTTAGAACCTTGCCTGGACATAATGAGGAGAGGAAAGGAGAGGAAGGGGAGAGGGAGAGGAGAGTTGTCTCTTCTCTATTTTCTCTTTCAGTGAGTTGTCCAGTGGGACCCTTTGAAGGAGAGGTAGACACTTGATCAGCAACACCAGCATGAACAAACCAGTAAACAAAACCCTTTTGTTTTTAAAAAGACCCATTGAAATGTGAATTTCCCCAACCTGTCTTTCACACAGAGAGAACAATGTGATGATGTTTTGCAAATAGAAATGTGTTTTTTGAGCAGTCATTGCACCATAAGACATCCATGTTAGAGAGGAGTCATGCTTTTTCCTAAATAAAATCAGAGTGTGGCCCTGCAGAAGGTCGAGACCACTCTCTGCTATCACTTGCAGTGATGTTTTCATAGCTGTACTGTTTTCCACCTGTGGAATGGAAAAAATCTATTATGAGAGACAAATTGTTTTCATCTCACTGATACCAATTGCCATAGCAATCAGATTTTGCTGAACAACCTCCTTTATTGCAGAAGGAAAACAGCCCTTTAATAATAAGCAAGAAGGTTATTACAATAAGGTGGTAAAACACTGGCACAGGTTCCCCAGAGAAGCTGTGGCTGCCCCATCCCTGGAAGTGTTCAAGGCCAAGTTGGACAGGGCTTGGAGCAACTTGGGACAGTGGAAGGTGTCCCTGCCCATGGCAGGGGGTTGGAATGAGATGGGCTTTAAGATCCCTTCTAACCCCAGCCATTCTGTGATTCTATGATTCCATCATTCTATAAAAGTGACCGACATTTCGGGCCCTGCTAGCACAGGTAACCAGAAATCATCCAGAGCAATAGGAAAATTCCATGACTTTTACTTCTAACAAAAACAAAGACAGGTGCAAACTGGTTCCTTAAAACCGGACAAAACTTGTAAAAACCCCCCTGAGGAGCAGAGCAATTCATGCAGCACAGCAGTGACCCGGGGCTGGAACACAACAGGATGTATGTGGAGCTGTGTCCCGTGGTAATCAGGGCCAGGATGGAGCCCTGGAAACTTCTGTTGAACATTAACTCCCTTTATATGAGATGAGAAACTCAAGGAGCTGCAGGTACCTACCCCAGAGATATCAAGCCCCCTAAGCAAAGACGAGCTGGGGGGACTTTGCATTTCAGTTTTGCAGAATTTTGCCCCAGCAGCAAAGCTGTCTAAAGGGGATATGGCAAGGAAAATCCAACATGTTGAGTGGGGCCAACCCTTGTAAGCAGCATTTCACCCTGATTTCTCAGTCTTCTACAAAACAGGTGGTTTTTTCTCTTCTTCCCTTCTTGGCTGACAAACTACTCCTATAATAGATCATAATGAACAACATATATGGTGTCATAAATGAGGCTTTTTGCCTCAATATTTTCTTAAACATGTTCTCTTAAGTGCATCTTAATGGCTAATGACTAATAAAATACTTTTTTAAAAGTCTAGAAACTATTATGTTTTTGAGAATGGTTGTTTAAAATGAGATTATAAATAGTGCTTGGACACTAATAGAACCTAATTTTGCATTTAAAGCTGCATAGGTACATGGTTATTTAGGGAAGCATATGCTTATGTCCCATTAAAAGCAGGTCCATGTTTGCACATTATTCAGTATTTTCTAGGTTTTCCTAATTAAGGTATAAATCCTTAAAATAGATGCAGAGTGATTTGTTTGCAGTATTTCAGCTTTCATTAGTCACCAATAAGTTAATTAATTACGATAATATCATGTTCTTCAGTTATACCCTTTGTATTATCCTCCCAAGACTTAACAAATGAGATAACATAGTCTGAAATCTTACATCCATTTTGTCATCACCACCATGAAAACACAGATTAATTTTACCAAAACAGCAAATATTGGGGTTGTCTGACTATTGCACTGGCTATTCCTCTCTTACAGTTTTCTCTATGGGAAATTCTTCTCTGTGAGGGTCGGGAGGCCCTGGCACAGGTTGCCCAGAGAAGCTGTGGCTGCCCCATCCCTGTAAGTGTCCAAGGCCAGGTTGAAAAGGGCTTGGAGCAACGTGGGATAGTGGAAGGTGTCCCTGCCCATGGCAGGGGGGTGGAATGAAATGACCTCTAAGGTCCCTTCCACCCCAAACCATTCTGTGATTCTATGATGCTGCTTCATGAGGCTTTATTAGTATAAATCCTCTAATAGATACCCTTTGCTCTTGTGCAAAACATTCCCAAATGTGACTTGCCAGTAAAGCAGTTTATGCCTTTTCAAATGTGTTAAATGGGTGTCCAAGGCATGTTTTACTTCTATTGTTCCATCAGTCTTAACTGTGCTTGGTGAGTTGCATTGGTCCCTTATCAAAGAAACATCTTAAACTTTTGAGAGGAAGAAAAGTTCAGCAGAGCAGTTAATGAATGCTGATTTGTGAGACATCTCCCAGTGTCCCTGAAGAGGCACAAGAGGAGGTCCCTGTACACCTAATGTTTGGGGATGCTGCAATGCTGAGCCCTGGGGGGGACGTGGTCAATTATTACCCACCCTTGGTTGCTTTGATCTGGATTGCATGTGCCCTCACATTGCAATCCAGACAGTGAGTCAACATTAAACAGACATTTAAATGACAGCACTGGAAATCAGTGTAGAGAATGTACTGTGCTCTGTACCTCTAAGCTAAGGGAGAATTTCTCTGTGTAGGGGAGGATGAGGAGGAATAATAATTGGTGTTTAAGACATAGGTGGGATACAGGATTTTCTGTATGTTATGGAGGAAAGACTAGTAACTTCTCTGGTCCTGCATAAGCTTCCTGATCTGTCACACAGCTGTAATCCTGCTGCAGAGATGCTTTTCCTGGAAGGGCCTGAGGCTCCTGTGTGATGATATCCTATGGAATAGCACAGAAGCTTTAAATTTAACAAATATTGTGCAGTTGATGACAAACTAACACACCAGAAGTGTTTTCATAGACAGTGAGCAATATATAAATGCTTCTCCCTGTGCATCAGCTAAGTGTCTACTTCTATGGTGTCTTGGGTAGGTTTCTGTTGATTTTGGCACCTTCATCATCAAAAATACCATCATTGGAGCTGCACTGGCTATTGTTAGGTAGGAAACTGATAATGCTGCAACCACAAGAATTGGATTAATATATAAACATATACATAAATAGAAATAGAGTTCAGTGTGGCATTGATTTTAACGTGCCTGTACATGCTTGTTTTCATGTCTAATAGACACATCCACTGCATCTGCTACATCCAAGATCCCATTGGAACCTATTAAGTGCAGCTAATTCTGATGGTAGGGTGTGAATGGTGACTGAGGTGATCTCTCTGTCTGTCCAAACAGATTGCACAGTGTCAGGATGTGATCACTGAAGACTGATCATCCACAATATTAAATTATGAAAACAGATCTGGCAGTTTTGTCCTCTGCTAGCTCTCTGTCAAAAAATGCCTCTTTATCCTACTGGTAGCAATCTTTCCTGTGTCATAAATGATTTGGGATCAAAACATCTCATTTCTACACAAATCAGTCTTCTCATTAAAGCTGTACAGGGTTTCCTCAGCCTCTGCTTGGGTGTCACTGCCACCTAAGAAAATCACAGTGATTAAGATCTTGTGAGGAACATCTAAATCCCATGTTTGAAGTCAATCATTGCAGATGTACATTACTAATTTAACCAATAAAATATATCCATTGAGTTATAAAAGATTACTTGAAATATCATATCATGGAATCATAGAATGGTTCACTTTGGAAGGAACCTTAAAGACCATCTTGTTCCAAACCTCTGACATGGGCATGGACAACCTTCCATGAGACCAGGTTGCTTAGAGCCCCATCCAACCTGGACTTAAAATCCTTTAAAGAACAAAGAAAGCAAGCCATATGGAACACTACCTTAAAATAAATGCATAGTTACTTTCATTTACTCAGTTGCTTCCCCACTGCCCTGGGGAGCCTGTTCAATGCCCGAGCACCCTCTATGGGGGAACACCTTTCTCTAATACCCAACTTAAACCTGCCCTAACACAATTTCAGGCCATTCCCTGGGTCCTGCCCCTGGTCTCCACAGAGGAGAGATCAGTGTCTGCCCCTCTTCTTTCCCTCACAAGGAAGTTGTAAATGCAATGAGGTTTCCCTTCTGTCTCCCTTTCTCCAGCTGAACACACCAAGGCCCTCAGCCGCTCCTCACTCTTCTCCTCAAGGCCCTTCACCATCTTCGTTGCCTTCCTTTGGACACTCTCCAGTGGCTTAATACTTTCTTTATGCTGTGGTGCCCAAAACTGCCCCAATATTGCAGGTGGGGCCGCCCCAGGGCAGAGCAGAGCAGGACAATCCCCTGCCTCGCCTGGCCAGCGATGCTGATGCCCCCCGGACACTGTTTGCCCTCCTGGCTGCCAGGGCACTGCTGACTCATGCCCAGCTCACCCTGGAAAGCAGCTCTGGGGTCAATATCACAGGCAAACCCCAGTTACATAAGCCATGACATAATCAAGCACATCACCAATTTCCAATGGACCAACCAGTGCACTGAGTAATGCAGAGGCCTGAGCTGTGATTGGAATTTGTTTTCTCCTACCCAGTGGGCTCCATGTGCTGGGGATGGGAAGAGAAGGGGCAGTGCCTGGATAGGGACTAAGTGTTCTTCCCTTGTTCCTACACCATCTGATTGTTTGTTTCCCAGGTTCTAGTTTAAGACAAGTTTCACTTAATTTTATTACTGGAGCTCCACCATTTGTGGGTTGAAAACTCCTCTATATGTGACTATACCATTTCTTAAGGGTCAGATACAGGACGTCAAACATCTCTTTGATGTCTGGTGTCCCTGCCTCTTCAATGTCTCCTTGAGATAAGCATAAGGGTGGTGAGGCCCTGGCACAGGTTGCTCTGAGAAGCTGTTATTGTCCCACACCTGGAAGTGTTGTCCCACTCCTTAAAGGACAGGTTGGATGGGGCTTGGAGAAACCTGGGACAGTGGAAGGTGTCCCCATGGCAGGGGGATTGGAACTGAATTATCTTTAAAGCTTTTTTCCAACCCAAACAAGTCTGTGATTCTATGATCTACCAGATGATCCTCTGGGAGTACCAAGAAAATCTGCTCTCTGCCTCTCTCCTTATTTAATCTCTCCATCCCTGGATGTTGTTTCCTCACCATGTTGTCCCCACGCCAGGGGATGAGGTTTGCTCCAACCTGAGCGGGGAGCAGGAATGACATCGCAGCATATGCAGAGTCCAGCATGGAAAAATCCCTCAAAAGAACAGGGAAGTCACTGAGTTGTCAATTTTTGGTCTCCTGGTTTGTTTGTTTGTTTTTGTTTTTGTTTTTGTTTTGTTTTTTGCAGACACATCAATAGGGTACAAACCAACCTGACTCTCATCTGCTGAAGTTGACAAAACATTGAAGATGATTTCTGTGACCCAACCCCACAGCAGCCAAGAGGGTCACTTCCAGCCCTCTGCATAAAGGTCTCCACAAAGCCACCCACAGCTAATAGTTCCTGCTCCCCTGTGCATGACTGTTCTGGGAAACTATGTCTTAAATGGTAGCACCTCAATCCCCCCTCCAAGCATGGAATTCCTCCTGGGTAATGAGCCAGACACTTCTAGGAAATTGGCCTTTGGAAAGGCCAAGACTTGCCAGCAGAATTAAGGATTGCATTTCTCAAGAGTCCTTTGTACACTTTTCACACCCACATCTTTTCTGGGGGTGTAAAGCACAGTTTAACCCACCCTGTCCTCCCACCTCCAGCCCTTCAGAGGGGCAGTAAGGATGGCTTTGTGGGTGTTGGTGTAAAGGGTGTAAGTAAAAATTTGGTCTTGGTAAGGGATTATAAAAATACAGTAGAGACAAACTGCTTATCAATGCAAAAATGTGTCACCTTTTCACGTCAAGCTCCAAGGATTGCTGCTCCTCAGGCAGGAACTGCAAGGCAGAGTTGTCTGGACTGGCCAGTCTTATCAACTGAAGCTGACTGAGAATAGGGACAAAATTACTCTTGAAGTCTGAGTTTTCTTTTCTAACTCCTCTCAGATTGAGACAGAAGGAAAGATGATGAAGAGGGAAATTTGTGGGATATTCCAGAAGTTAGTTTGGCACACCTTCCTGTGGGCTGATAGAGTCTGGTGATGGGTGACAGTAGTGTCAGTCCAACAGTGGGTGGAGGAGTTTGCCAGAGGAAAAATGGGAAAGAAAGTTGTGTCAATCATGCAACTAAACATCACAGGCACCATTCTTAAGAGAGTTGGAGTTGTTTAAACTCAAGAAGAGAAGGCTCTGGAAGACCTTAGACCCCATTCCAGTGCCTAAAGGGGCTCCAAGAGAGCTGGAGAGGGACTTGGGAGGAGGGCCTGGAGTAACAGGACAACAGGGAATGGCTTCAAACTGGCAGAAGGCAGGGTTAGACTGGATATTAGAGAAAAATTCTTCTCTGTGAGGGTGGTGAGGCCCTGGCACAGGTTGCCCGGAGAAGCTGTAGTTGCCTTATCCCTGGAAGTGTCCAAGGCCAGGTTGAAAAGGGCTTGGAGCAATCTAGGACAGTGGAAGGTGTCCCCGCCCATGATGGGGAGTTGAAATGACATGATTTTTGAGGTCCTTTCCAACCCAAACCAGTCTATGATTCTAAGACAACTGGGATGGCTGGCCACATCCAAAGTGTTAAGCTCTTTCACCCTCCAGGATGAGGTGGCTGGATTAGAACTACCTACGTGGAATCATCCCTAGCCTATGGCAACCTCCAGCTGTGCCCAGGGGTACTCTGGGTCAGTACCAGTTGGCCTGTGAGCTGATAGTCCTGTACCTCTGCCCCTAGACTGTTTCACTTGCCAACAAGGACATGATGCTGCTCCAGGAAATTTTGCTATGGATGTTCTTGCCGGACAGGGTGAATAGTCTTTCCTTCTCTCCTTCTCTTCCACTCACTCCTTCTGCTCCAAAACACTCATCAGTTATGGTCATACCTGATTTGGACCCAAAGCTGTTGCAATCCCACCACAAGTGAAATCCTGACTTTTCACCTGGAAACTAATTGGTCCTTTAGATTACAACAGATCTGTATTTGATCAGCCATTTCACCTGTACAAAGAACAGGTCTTGTGCAGTGATTCAGTCATAAGAGCAGCTTTGTGGACAGGAATATGATTCAATGTCTCAGGAAGGAGGGGAGCAGGTAAGCTATGGGATCAAATCCCCCTTACAGACAGCTCCTGTTATTACAAAATGGACAAAATCCCAAGGAAAAGTTCAGGCAAAGAAAAGGAAAATTTGGTTCATCCTCCATGCTCAAAAGACTAAGAGCTGTATTATTCCTCTATCAGCCTTGGAAGATGGGGAATGATGTGATGAGCAGGGCCACATGTTCCAGCTTTATCTCCTTGCTTTCTTTCTCATGAGAAATTCTCATCATGACTTTTTCAGTGCAAACATAAGGCATAAGAAGTGTCCAGCACACTTCTGGGGCTTTGAAAAATCCAGTGAACAAGGATAGAGCAGGAAATATTAGAGGGACAGATACCTACACACTGATGAGCTCTGACTCATATGTATATAAAGCATTTATTCATTTAAATAATCTACTCTTGATTGCATCTCACTATCAGCATTGGTGTCTGCCCACAAGGGTGGTCCTAGTACTTTGTCTAGATCTTCCTAGATTTTGTTCTGATATTCATCCAGTTCCTAAGAAGACAACCTGAAAATCACTCAGGAGTATATCCTAGGTCTGCACCTCGAAAAAGGAGTGAAAAATAGCAAAGAGAGTTGACAAGAAAATAGTTACGAATTAATGTCTGGAACCTGATGACACAAAGAAGTTTGAAGATTTTCAGGTTTGGGGAGTTCAACAGAGATAGAGATAAGAAATTGCTGTGAGCCCTTTTTATTGCTGTTTTGCCCTGAAATAAATCCAAAGAAATATTTCTCTCTTGAGAGTTTTTGGCTGATAATCCATCTCATACTGGTTTATGGCCTGATTTTAAAGATATCACTGTACTGATACCCTTCTGCCTCCTGACTGCAGAGAAAGATAAATATCAGCCACATTCTGTCACCAAAATGCACTCTGGGAAAGAAATAACCCTCAGCTCTCTGTGGGGCACTCTTGACCTCATGTTGTAACACAGCAGAGCAATGTCCTGTTGGACCATCCTTGTCTTCACCTTTCTGACATCACTGGTAGTGTCTTCTTTCACATCCTCCCATGGCACTAAGGTTGACAAGTGTGCTGTCTGCAGATGTCAAGATGTCTTTCTTGGGTTGCAGCTGAGAGTCCCGTGTCACAGTCTGGGTTATTCTCCCTATATTTGTTATCCCATTGTATTTCCATCATCTATTTGCCCAGTCACCCCATTTTATTACATTTCCTGGAGTTGGTGTAGCTTTTAAATACCTGAAATAAAATTGCAAACTTGGATATTTCACTCTTCGCTTTTTTTCCACATCCTGTTGTTGAAGATGTTTCCAAAAACTCATCCCCTCATGTACTTTGTGCTCAGGGATGACCCTGCTTGAGCAGGGAGGTTGGACCAAAGGACCTCCAGTGGTGCCTTCCAACCTCACCTGTTCTGTGATCTTTATCCTTAAGAAGGCCCAGCAGATCAAAAGTGACCTTTCCTTGGTCAATAACAGGAGATGTGACTTGGTCCTCGACTTGGATGCTGAGCCTTGAGCCAACAGCATGGAGAAAAATGAAAACAAAACTTTAGCTTCCAGCACAGTTGTTCTAGAAGGAAGCACAGCCTGGTGACACAAGAATGGCAGAGTTGTTCATACAACCAGGGAAAATCCTTGCTGCCTGACACAATACAGTCCAAGTTTCTGCAATCATTTTCATTAGACACAAAAAGTCCAGAGCTGGACCCAGTTTGTCTCTATGTGCAGAGGTCTCAGCTCAGGAGAGCCAAACTTGGGCTCACAGGCTTCACATCCTCCTCTAGTCAAGCTATTTAGAGTAAACTACTTTGTATAACAGACCTTGATAGGACTGATCCCAAATTCCTGAGAACTGAATTTTCATTGGGGAATAAATATATGACAGAGCATTTGTTACTGCAATTTACAGGTTTATGGAATATTTTAGGCCTTTCTCCCTCACATTTCCACATTTGATATGGCCTCAAAGATTTCCTTGTTTATGCAAGACAGTGTTTTAACTAGAAACATTTGGAGAGTCTCAAGCTTATGAAATAACTTGGTTATTAAGTAACCAATGATGACTTGTCTTGCATGGGAGACATCAAGTTCTACTCCCTGTTAAACTGTCCCTTTGATTAAACCTCATCACCAGCCAGCTCTTCATGGAAAAACAAGAATGGTTTGGGTTGGAAGGGGACCCTGAAGATCATCTAGTTCCAACCCCCTGCCGTAGGCAAGGACACTTCCTTCCCTAGACTATGACTCAAGTAGCTCCTGCTTTAAAAAACAAAACAAAAACAAACAAAAAAACAAAAGACACTAAAAAGTCTGATGAGTTCAGCCCACTGAAAAGTGAGAATAATTGTAAATTCAGCATTTTTTATGAAATGTAAAAAACTGTTCCCATTGAATGGCAATGAAAATAATACTTCTAAGCAGAAGTGTACCAGAATAATCCTTCTTACCAGATACCATCCTTCGAAGAATGTGTTAGTACTCCCAGCAACAGCATCCAGAAAATTGTACTGTATTGGGTTTTTCAGCTGTGGAAGATCTGTAAAAAGAAATACTTGAGTTTCTTTCTACTCAGAGAAGTCAAAGGGACAGAAAAATGACAGTTTGAAGACAGAATGGTAGTATAAATCCTGCCCAGCAATCGCAACTGGAGGAATGCACTCACTCACACGGGGTTTGCCATGTAGAGATTCCAACTGCAATGTGTTCCCTTTGTTACAGCTGTGTTTGTTTGATCCACAGTCAGGACACATCTCTGCTGCCTTTGAGTGCTCCCCTTGCTTCTTTGTTTTTGGCAGAGTCAAAGACATTGGACTTCATGAACTTGGAGGATTTTTTCAACCTTAATGATTCTAGGATTCTGTGACATTGTAAACAGGGAGGTGGCGACATCTTGAGGTGAACCACTGAGGAAATCTCTGCTCACTCAACCCCTTGGTGGCACATCAGCAATTTAGGGACATGGGATAAAGTGTCTTAGGTCTACATTCATCAAGTAAGTGGGAATGGGAGTCATGGAAGGACATACACTTAGGGGATTTTTGACAGTGGAAGCATCTTGAGGACCTTGCCTTCCTTGGTTCATCAGCTTCTCTTGCCTCCTGTCTGTAGCTGTGATTCCCAGGCAGTGCCATGCTTAGGGCATTCCCAGAGCTCTCTGGAGCTCTAATGCGCAGCTCTGGGATGGTCTGAGCCCAGTGGTTGTCTATTTTCCCCTCTGTCCCCATCCCCCAAAACACTTGTGGGTGGTGCCAGGCAAGGTATAGGCACAAAGTGGGGCGTCCAAAGCTGGGTAATCCAACAGGATCCTCTGTGTCTAGGCAGATTAAGCTCCTTGCACTTTCAGGCCAGCAGCATCATCAAAGCACACAAGCAATCCCATCACCCACAAATTCATAGAAAAAGCCTTTCTGAGATGCTCAATCTACCAGATACCTGTAGCTGATCTTCCTCACTGGCTAAACAGCTACACAAACCATAGAACCATTTAGGTTAGAAAAGCCCTCTAAGATCATCGAGTCAAACCATTAACTCAGCACTGCCGAGCCCAGCACTAACCCATGTCCCCAAGGTCTCAACTACTGCCCTGGGCATCCTGTTCCAATGCCCAAATAACCTTTCAGTGAAGAAATTGTTCCTAATATCAAACCTAAACTTCCCCTGGTGCAACTTGAGGCTGTTTCCTCTCAGCCCATCACTTGCTCCTTGGGAGAAGAGACCGACCTCCACCTGGCTCTGCCCTTTTCTCAGGGAGTTGAAGAGAGTGAGAAGGTCCCCCCTGAGCTTCCTTTTCTCTGGACTGAACAACTCCAAACTTCTGAAGATGTTAGCCCAGTGCTGTGTTCAGATGTCATCATTCATCTGCTGTCCAAAACATTGAGAATGCCTGAGTTCATGGGAGGTGTGGCCTCAAGGCTGCCTTGGTCAGTGAGTCCCAAGTTGTGTTTTCATGGACTTTTGGGGCAATTCTCAGCATGCAGAACTGTGGGACTTTGCTTCCTGCTAAATGCCTGATCCTGACACAGGAGTAGCAGCCTGGACCTGCTGTGGGAGAATGACTCCATGAATCCCTGATATGGGTACAGACTCTTTTTCCCCCTTCTCTTTTCTTACCTTTCTCATCACTCCATTGTTTTTTTCTCATTATGCCTCCTGTTCATGTATATTAAAATTCACCTATAAAGAGCCCTTAAGAGTGCAACTACTTTCAGCAAACCATAACTCATATAAGGTCATTCCACAGATTTGAGCCTCCTTTTTCTTTCAGTTGTCCATCCCCTCTGTCCATCTCACCATGAGGAATCAGGAACATAGTAAATAGAGAGTTAAAGATCCTAATGACTAGTCCTGATGGCTTTGTTTCAGTTTCCCACAGCCAGATGTTTCAACAGACTTTTCTCAGAGTGCACAGGGATAAGATGGGGGGAAAAAAACCACAAATGACAACAAGAGAAGCTGTTGCCATGGTGTGCCAGGCTCACAAGACTCAGAGCAGCTACAGATAACATGCCCTGCTACGGATCAGCAGACTGCAGGCTGGGCTTCTTGTCAAAGTCTTTGTCTGCAGTCAGATGGCCTTGCCCTTTCAAAGAGGGTTTGGAACCAAAAGAATTGATATCAAGATAACAAGGCACATCTGGAGTACCCAGTAATCCTGTTACCTTTTCAAACATAGGATGAGGGAAGGATGAAGTTATCCAGATACTTTGAACACTGGTCTAGCAAGAAAAGACCACTCTGCTATGGGTCCCCTACTGCCCTTCACCAGGGCTGTGGGGGACAGGGTAGGAGGGAAAAAACAATAGTTCCTGAGATGCCCATCTCACATCACCACAGATGGACATGCTGACCCCGGTGTGATTTGAACACACAGCCTTCTGATCTGGAGTCAGACGCGCTGCCATTGCGCCACGAGGTCAGGGATGGGACATTTTTTGTCAAAATATTATCCCAGACATTGGGTTGTTCTTTGAAGGAATGAGAATTTCAATTCAGCAGACATAGGTATGGGACCATCTTTGCCTGTTGCCTTGCTGAACAAATGGGGCTCTAAATGAGATACTGCAGAGGAAGAAGGCCAAAAATGACCACAGCCCAGAGCAGCCCTGAAGAGCCTGTTCTAGGAGAAAGTCTCCTGGGTGTGGTGTCTCCAGAGGGGTAGGAGGGATAGTTGCCCAGCACCTTCCTGGGGACAGAGGCCCCATTCACCTGGAAGATGCATCCAGGTGCAGGATGGAACACTCATTCATGCCTTTTGCACAGTCTGTCTGGGATCACATTGACAGGTGATGGATGGAGTCTTCTTTGTGGTCATCTGACCCCAGATATCCTGGATCCATGCAGTTCACTCTGCCCCTCTGCCACATCCTTTCCTGGGCTCTCACCCTCCAGCTGTGTCACCATGCAATGCACAGACTATGGCCAATCTCTCCTCAAGGGGTGGTCCTGTCTTCTGTACCTCCCACAGCCCTTCTCTTGGAGGTGTCTGGGGGTGTCTCTAGGGTGCTGCCCATGGAAAGGACATTCCCACTGCCTGGCCCATGGTTCCTGGACCACTCCACTCTGGCCTCATGGTACAAGGGCAGTGTATCTGACTCCAGATCAGAAGGCTGCATGGTTGGACCACACCAGGGTGAGACCTGGGGCACCACTGACACCCCTCTGCATTGCCTCTGCTTTTCTGAGGAGCTGCTCTGATGACGGCAGGGCTCAGAGAGTCTCTGGCACCTGAAAAATGGGCTGTTGGGAAACATGGTGACAAGAGCTACCCTTTGAGACAGGTTCTATGGCCCCAGTCTACAGGTTGTGGGTCAGGATGAGAGTGCAGGAAAAATCAGGGAGGTGTTGGGGTGGATGTCTGCTGCATTTTGCCTCATAAAGAAGTTGAAGGAAGTGAAGGTTTCCTTTAAAAGGTCAATAATCTCATAACTGCAGGCTCAGTCAGTTGAGGGGATCTGATTTATCTTCATGCAGCATTTTCCTGGAAGGTCAACAAGGCGTGGACCAGTCAGTCCAGGGGACTAGTGGAGGGTTTGAGGAAAATGATTTGGTTTAAAATGACAGAAATACAGAGAGGTTTTTGAGGAACTGGATGAGGAGTTTTTCCAAGAAAGGAGTAAAAAGTAGGAGTCTGGACAGCCTCACTTCAGGGCCCACAGAAAGATTGTAAAAGGAGTGTTTGTGAAAGCCATGTCCAAACAAAGGAAGGATGTGACAATTACTGGAAGGAGAGACCATGGATTTACCAAGGGCAGACCAGTATGACAGGTTTCATTCAAGAGATGATTTCCTTGATGGCCAAGAGAATACCAAGCAACATCACTTGGCTTTGGTTTAACCTCTCACACATGGCACTGAAGCAGGACACACACACAGAGAAGCTGAGCTGGATCCAAAGGCAAAGGGGAGTGGCAGGACCAAAGGTGTTTGGGTCAATAATTGGCAGACCAGCTGATGTCCTTCATGGCCTGATGCTGCACTGGACGTTGTTTGGTGTCTCTAGTTGGCACAGAAGAGCTTCTACAGAAGGAAGGACATGGGCAGGCCAACAGGGACACAGGAATGATGAGGGGACAGGGCCAGTGGCGCAATGGACAACGCGCCTGACTACGGATCAGGAGATTGCAGGTTCGACTCCTGCCTGGCTCGACACTTTTAGCCCAGGGAACTTCCTTCTGCTCCCTCCATCAACATCCTCATTCTCTTGCCCATTATCCCTCCTCTCAGACCTTCTGCAGGGCAAAATGCTGAGGTGCCCTCTTGCCCTGCAGGAAGCAAAGAGTAACTCCACACCTCATGGGCACTACAAAAGGGGCAGAGCTGGGGCCCACACCACAGCCAGGGGCACCACAGCAAACCCCTCAGCAGAACACAGACACCTCCTGAACTGCTGCCCTGCAGCCTGGACAGACCCTGCACTCCCAGACTGCCCTGACACCTCATGTGGTCTGTTTACCAACCCCTTCTGAGGCACAGATTGGTCTTGCTGCTCTTTGTCAGTGCCTTGCAAAGTTCTGCTCTGGAACAGTGGCTTGGTCATACCTTTGATGTCACAAAATGATACTCCTGTGATGCTGATGCCAGAAAGATGGACAAAAAGCCTAGAAGGGTAAGGAACTCCAGAAGACAGCTGTTTTTGTCACCTCCACAACAGCCAGGCAGTTTCAGGGTGAGCAAGGCAGGAGCTGTATCTGCAGTCTCCTGATCCAGAGTCAATCTTGTTCATAGTCCATTGCACCACTGGCCCCAGGCTCTAGTCTGACCTGCTGATCCCACTGTGCTTTCTGTACCACACAGGTTTGTTGTTGGTCAAAGAGAAATGGGAAGACCTCACCTAACTCCCTCATGCCCCATGCAGGTAAGCCTTGCCCTATTTACCTGTGGGGAGAGGTCAGTAGTGATCCCATTGGTCCCTCCACCCAAAAGAAGAGGTGCCAGGCAGCAAGGTCAGATGGTGGCCTCCAGCCCCTCAGCTGCTCTGTGGGTTGGAGGACACAGCTTGCCTTCCTCATAGGATGGACAGCTACATTTCCCAGCCAATACAGGGCTTGGAGAAGCCCAGGACGCTCTGGAGTTGTGGTGCCCAGCAGAGGAGAATGATCAGCCCAAGGCCAGCTGTTTTGTCCTCCACTTGCTCCTGAGTGATGACAGAGGGCACGGCAGGTGAGTTGCAGCAAGATCTTGCATGGTGACCAATTGATCTGGGCAAAACTGTACATGGGCATCTTCAACCTTCCTTGTCCAAGCCCCAGGCAGGGTGAAGGTCCCAAATGGTGGTGACAACTCCGTGAGTGTGCCAACATGGGATGGACCAGCAAAAGAACATGGAAACAGAAATTCCACACTGATTAATAGTGATTTTGGTTGAAAATAAAATGTGGAAGTCTTTAGTTCAGATTTCTGCCTAGCTTATGATGTTCAGATCAGCCTTGCCCACTTGAACTCTGGATATCTCCGAGGCTGTAGAGGACACAGCCTCTCTGGGCTCATCGTTTGGTGATTTACCATCTCAGTGTATCCAGATAGAGCCTCCCCCAATGCAAGGGAAGTTTTGCTGTGCCGGAAGCCCAGCAAGAAGGGACAAACACCATGCAAATGCAGGGTACCATGGAGATAGATGTCCTCTGTCACCATCAGTATGATAGTCAGGCTGTGGCAGGAAAATTTCAAGCTGGGTAGGAGCTGAACCAGCAATCTCCTGTTCCATTGTCAGATACTGTCCATTGCTTCACTGGCCCCAGCCCTCCTGGAGCTCTGGGGGCTTCCCATCACTAGATGGGCTTTATAAGGAGAGCAGAGGACAGTGCAAGAGGATTTGGTTAAGTATAGAAAAAAATAGATTTTCAGAGATCCCCAAGAAGCAGGTGATCTAATCCCTACTCAGAGTACAAAAACCTTCAACATGAGGTTTTTCAAATAACTCCATGGACGGAAACTCCAAGACCTCTCTGGACCCTGTCCTGGGCTGAGAACATGAGGGGTTCGTTGATGTAACATGCAGAACTTTTTAGGCACTGGCAAAGAGCAACAAGACCAATGTGAGTCTCAGAGTGGGCTGAGAACATGCCAGGACATCCTGGGCATGCTGGGTCTGTCCAAGCTGCAGGGCAGCAGTTCAGAGGCACTGGCATCCTGCTGAGGGGTTTGCTGTGGTGCCCCTGGCTGTGGTGTGGGCCCCAGCTCTGCCCCTTTTGTAGGGCCCATGAGGTCTGGAGCAACTCTTTACTTCCTGCAGAGCAAGAGGACACCCCAGTACTTTGCCCTGCAGAAGGATCAGGAGACTGAAGGTTCAACTCCTACATGGCTTGCCCTGAAACTGCCTGGCTGTTGTGGAGGTGAGAAAAGGCAACTGTCTTCTGGAGTTCCTTGCCCTTCCAGGTTTTTTGTCCATCTTTCTGGCATCAGCATCACAGGAGTATCATTTTGTGACATCAAAGGTATGACCAGGCCACTGTTCCAGAGCAGAACTTTGCAAGGCACTGACAAAGAGCAGCAAGACCAATCTGTGCCTCAGAAGGGGTTGGTAAACAGACCACATGAGGTGTCAGGGCAGTCTGGGAGTGCAGGGTCTGTCCAGGCTGCAGGGCAGCAGTTCAGGAGGTGTCTGTGTTCTGCTGAGGGGTTTGCTGTGGTGCCCCTGGCTGTGGTGTGGGCCCCAGCTCTGCCCCTTTTGTAGTGCCCATGAGGTGTGGAGTTACTCTTTGCTTCCTGCAGGGCAAGAGGGCACCTCAGCACTTTGCCCTGCAGAAGGTCTGAGAGGAGGGATAATGGGCAAGAGAATGAGGATGTTGATGGAGGGAGCAGAAGGAAGTTCCCTGGGCTAAAAGTGTCGAGCCAGGCAGGAGTCGAACCTGCAATCTCCTGATCCGTAGTCAGGCGCGTTGTCCATTGCGCCACTGGCCCTGTCCCCTCATCATTCCTGTGTCCCTGTTGGCCTGCTCACGTCTTTCCTTCTGTAGAAGCTCTTCTGTGCCAACTAGAGACACCAAACAACGTCCAGTGCAGCATCAGGCCATGAAGGACATCAGCTGGTCTGCCAATTATTGACCCAAACACCTTTGGTCCTGCCACTCCCCTTTGCCTTTGGATCCAGCTCAGCTTCTCTGTGTGTGTGTCCTGCTTCAGTGCCATGTGTGAGAGGTTAAACCAAAGCCAAGTGATGTTGCTTGGTATTCTCTTGGCATCAAGGAACTCATCTCTTGAATGAAACCTGTCATACTGGTCTGCCCTTGGTAAATCCATGGTCCCTCTTTTCAGTCATTATACCATCCTTCCTTTGTTTGGACATGGCTTTCATGGAGTATTGCTTCCATAATCTTCATGTGGGCCCTGAGCTGAGGTTGCCCAAACTAGAGCTCTCCAGATACTATTTCTCAAACTTCTTAATAAAAACCCCTTCTCGCGTTGTTCATCAGAAACTTGTCCCATTTTCCAGACCCTACACTGAATAATCGCTCTTGATCCCCCTACAGAAATCCGCTAGACTGACTGTACTGCCCCATTTTACCCTGCCAGGAATGTATTGCCTGAGGGCATGTCCAGATCCCCCAGGAGCGACTGAACCTGCAGTTAAAAAGCTTTCTTTATTTTCCTAATGAAGGCTTTACTTCCTTCATGAGGCAAATTGCAGCAGACACCCACCACAACATCTCCCTGCCTTGGCCTCTACTTTGATCATGACCCATAACTTCCCTCTGGCACAGAGCTTGGCTCAAAGGCAAGCTCTGGGCATCCTGTTCCTCATACAGCCCATTCCCGAGGTGTCCCCCTATAGCTGCCCAGTGCCCCTCCCATAGAGAAGCCCCCCAGAAAAACAAAGGGGTGTTGGCAGTCCCCAGTGCCTGACCCCGGTGTGATTTGAACACACAGCCTTCTGATCTGGAGTCAGACGCGCTGCCGTTGCGCCACGAGGTCGGGATGGAGGGTTTCAGGGACTGTTGGCTGGCCAGTAGGAATGTCCATACCATGGAGACTGCACCAGAGGGATCAGACATCCTCAAGAGCTGTGGTTGTGGAGGGGAAGGGGCAACCTGAGGGGAAAGGGCAACTTAATAGGAGGGTGGCCATGGGCTGCCTGCAGAGCTCAGTCCACGCTGCAGGATGAGCATGCAGGGTGGAATGAGGGAATCTACAGGATCAGTGTGGGCAGGAATCAGGCTCAGGGATGCTGTAAAGGACAATGGTGGCCCAGGAGACAACACAGGACAACCCGAGGTGGGCTTTGGGTGTGAACCCAGAAATAGTCGTGGACAGTTTTTAGAGCAGAACACCCATGGGCTCAGTCCAGTCACAGGTCCCGATGTCCTGCCCCAGCCATCAGCCTGTGTTAGCTTGAAATGGCAGCTGGACTTTCTGCAAGGAAGGAGAGATGCCCCATCAAGTGCAGACAATGTCCTCCACCACTGCAGGCAAGGCCAACCACCAGCCCTGGCTGCCCAGTCCTGTCCTTACAGGAGGTTACTGCAAGGGTGTCATGGACAAGGATGTCAGAGAGGAACCTCTTCCCTCCTCTCCAGCTCCATTCCCACCCAAGCATTCTGAGGACAGTCTGCTGGGTACCAGGGTGACTGGGCAGGGACATGGTGGGTTCACAATACAGGCAGGGGATGGGAAAAGTGGTGCAAAGAAAGAACGTGCAGACTTGTGCTTGGCTCAATCTAATCCTGTCCAGAGCCTGGCCAGAGAAGAGCTTTCACCATTACTATACACACAGAGTTTCTTGAAGTTATAGAAATGTAAAATTATATGAAGTTAGAAAAAAGTTAGGCTTATAGTTATGCACTTACCCTGAATGTAAGTGACTCCCTCCAGCCCTGAAAATTCAATGTCTGAAGCCAAAACCCATCCCTGCTCTCCAAACATATTAATAATGGCCACACATTTACTCTGTGGATTATCAAAGCTGAAGATGGAGCCAAGAGGCATTTCCTCTTGCTTTTACCTTTCCACCTGAGCAAATTCTGCTCAACAAGGTCCCTTCCTCTTCCAGTAGCTCTTCCCACAAGAGGGAGCCAGGAACCAGCTCATGGGCTCCACAAGCTGTAAATCAAGCTAGAAATGTGTTTTGCTTAGTGAAGGACCCTCCATTCCTAGGCCAGACTGAAAAATCAGCCTGTTTCCTTCCTGGAAATACAAGGGGGGTTTTCTCTAGAGCCCTTTTTTTTTTTCCTGGCTATTAGTTCCAATGGTCACTATTAGACTCTCCCCCCAGTTTTCCCAGCTGACCACACCCAGTGCCACCTCTCCTCATCCATCCCACTCTGCCACTTGCTTAACTTCCAGCTGCATCACATCATAGCTGAGATTCGTCTGCCTAAATTCACTTTTCTATTGTTGTGTTATGGGATATGCTGTCCCTTCAGAAGTACTGACTATCCCACAGACACTGTGCCATGTAATATCTTGGATGCACCAGGGTATCTGTTATGGTATTATGTTAAGGCAACCAAATCCTGCCTGAGGGTGGGAGTCAGCTCAAGGATGAGGACATTTAAAGCAGGTGTCTCCCCACAGGGGTGTATTGCTATGTTAGATTTTTGGGCCATAAAATGCTTTAAAGAGGTGCAGAAGACATTCCTGGGCACTTGGCTTTGCTGTGTTTATTTGTAATTTTAAGCAGAATATATTGTCATGTGATATCTGTTTGATAGAAAACTTAAATTTCCAAATTTCCCAGTGGAACACCCCATTTCCCTCCAATACCCCTTTCCAACTCCTTATATGTTATAAATAAGGTCAGGCACCCAGTTAGTTTGAGGAGCACAGCACCTCAACTGCAGTCAAATCCTCCTGATTTACTTTGCCATAATGCAAATCTGGATAAGTGCTTGGGGAAAGCAGATGTTTCTCATAATTTTAGTGTTCCAGGTTACTTCAGAGCTACCCCTGGCCCACTGACTGACAACTTCATAATGAAAGGGAAGTCCTCCCTTCTCATATATACTCACTCTCTCAAAGGCATGTGAGTCCCAGGCCAGATTACTCCACAGCAGAAAGATAACTAAAGGGTTTATTTCTGCTCCTTATTGTCCAAAGCCATCTACTCTGTTCTTCCCCTTCTACTAAGCCCTGGTGAGACCCCTCCTGCAGTGCTGCCTCCAGCTCTGGGGCCCACAACACAAGAAAGACCTGTTGGAACAAATGTAAAGGAGGCCACTAAGTAGATCACAGGGCCAGAACCCTTCTGCTCTGGTCAGCCTGGAGAAGAGAATACTTTGGGAGACCTTAGAGCCCCTTCCAGTGCCTAAAGGGGCTCCAAGAGAGCTGGAGAGGTACTTGGGACAAGGGATTGGAGTGACAGGACAAGAGGGAATGGTCTTAAGCTGAAGGAGAGAAGATTTAGATTAGATAATAGGATTAAATTCTTCCCTGGGAGGGTGGAGAGGCCCTGGCACAGGTTGCCCAGAGAAGTTGTGGCTGCCCCATCCCTGGGAGTGTTCAAGGCCAGATTGGACAGGGCTTGGAGCAATCTGGGATAATGGAAGGTGTCCCTGCCCATGGCAGTGGGGGTGGAACTGGAGGGTCTTCAAGGTTCCTTCCAACCCAAATTGTTCCATGTCTCTGTGATTCAATGACTGTCTATCCCTCAGAGACGTGCCTCAGATGGGATGCAAGTCTCTGGAAGTCTCTGTATCTCCAATGACTCTAAGGGAAAGCTAGAAAATTACATTAGATTAGACAGCTGGGATAGTTTCATCCCCCATTTTTTGGAGGCTGACAATGCAGAGCCCTCCACCTGAACCAGTCTTCTGCATTCCCTTCATAGAAAGTGGAGAGAAGCAAGTGCTGGATGAGTCTAATGGAATAGAAAGGACTCTGGCTACAGGAGTGGCTCCAAAGTGCAGACATCTCAAGTGGAGTCAAGGGAACCTCCCTTTTCATTTCCTTGTATCTAATGTCAAACAAGCACATCCAAAAGCCTAAAAGCAGAAGATCTCCAGTTTTGGGTGATTCATATCAATAACCCTGCTCAGAACTCTGCATGTTCTTTTCACATCCTGCATGGGAATGCATGAAAAAAACTATCTCCAGTAGTCCTGTCCACTGGTAAACTGCCTGAACTGGGAACAGGCCTTTCCTGTGACTACTGAAACATGAGGAAGCACTGACTGCTTGGAGGGTTCTTGACTTTCCCCACCCTCAGCTGTAGGTCATAGAATCATAGAGTCATTTAGAACAGAAAACACCTCTAAGGTCCTTGAGTCCAACTCAAGTCCACTGCCAAGGCCACCACTGCCCCATGTCCCCACGTGCCACACCTACAAGGCTTTTAAACCCCTCCAGGGCTGATGACTCTAACATTTCCCTGGGCAGCCTATTCCAATGCTTGTGCAGAGCTTTCCGTGAAGAAATTGTTCCTAGTACCCAACCTAAACCTTCCATGGCACAACTTGAGGTCATTTCCACTTGTCCCATCACTTGTTACCTGAAACAAGTCCCCCCCAAGTCTCCTTCTCTCCAGGCTAAATACCTCCAGCTCCCTCAGCAGCCTCTCATAAAACATCACTAGACAAAGGGATGAGCATTCTTTTTGTGATCCATATAAAACATGTCTCTTATCTGGAAGAACCTGGGAAAGGAGGAAAAAAAACCACAAGAGCAAACAAAGGGCAGAGTCATTGGGATAGAATACCACAAGAAATCTGAAGGGTTTTTTACCTAGAGTAATTTTCCCATCATAATGTGAAGGGAATTGTGGTTGTATAAACATTTAGAGCCTGATAGTGAGGACATCCATGTGCAGTGGCTGGAAATAAAGGGAAGGATTTTGAATGTAGGATTACTGGGCTCTCACTCTTCTTCTAACAGGTTGTTAACACACCTGAGGTTCTAAATTTGTACTTCACTTCCAATGAAAATACTTTTTTTTTAAGGGAAACATTTCCACTCCACCATTAAACAGAAGCTTTTTTTTTTTTTTGCAATTTTAAAGATAATTAGTGACTTAGAAAGCTGGATTTCTGCTCCAATCTGACAAAGAACCATGTCAGATCCTGTATGAGAGGTGGGATAAGTATCTCAGCTGGGATCCCCTTGGCTTCATTGGGAACCTGAGCCAGCTAAAGGTTTCTTGGCAAGGTCTTTACATCCCTTTTTCTGGAGTGCCTGAAAATGGAGATAAACATTTCTCCAGCCACTCTGCTGCTCAGGAGACTTGATGGCACCTGCAAATTTGAAATGGAAAGCTAACAAAGAAACCAGGGAGGCAGAGAACAATGCACAGCAACTGAGGGGGAGGTTTATATTGTTGATATCAAGGCTGCTGGGTCAGAACAACATCAACTAATACCATGTACAGAAACCGGCTCAAGTAAGTGAGCTGATTTCTCCTGCTCTGAAGGAGAACTTGTGCTGTCAGCTGCCCCTCCAATATGTCTGTTGATATCATTCAAACATTGCATGGACAAATCCTTAGGAAAACTGTACCCCTCTTGTCCTCTGCTCTTTGTACATCTGCAAACTGATAATCTGCACCTCATGTATCATAGAGTCAGAGAAACACAGAATGGTTTGAGTTGGAAGAAACCTTAAAGGTCATCCAATTCAACTCCCCTGCCATGGGCAGGGACACCTTCCACTATCCCAGGTTGCTCCAAGCCCCAACTTGGCCTTGGACACTTCCAGGGATGGGGCAGCCACAGCTTCTCTGGACAACAGAGAATGTATGACCCTGCTGTACATCCTGTGATGCAACAGTTGTTCCCAAGAGAAAGAAATAAAGGATAAAGAGCATTTAATCCATAAACATGTAAACAATTGTATTTTGTTCTGTGAAAGGTGCTATGAAGAAAAAAACCACAATCTTTTTTGTTTGTGAAATTTTCCTTGAGATGCCAGAAAAGTGACAAAGCATTTCCTGAAGCAAAGAGCAATCCAATACTCATTTCTCTTTTATGGGCACTTGGAGGCTGAACAAGGGTCTCAGGCAATACGTGCAGGAATCCACAATGCTGACTGCTATTAAGATGGCAAGATCTTACTTTTTTTAAGTAGAAAAATGGCTTTTTTAATAATAATAGAGTATGTTCCATGGAAGTCAAGCCCTGGCAACACAAGCACAAACCAAGCTGGTTAATTCTAGGCTGCTGTAACAGGGCAGGAGTGTTTATAGAATCACAGAATGGTTTAGGTTGGAAGGGTCCTTAAAGATTATCCGGTTCCAACCCCCTGCCATGGGCAGGGACACCTTCCACTAGACCAGGCTGCTCAAAGCTTTGAGCTCAAAGCTCAGATTTAAGCATATGAAGTGTGGGAGAGCAGTGGGACATACTCCTTGTTGGGGTGACTGTCTGGCAATTTCCACATGCTTTTATTTAAATGCATTTTGAAACAAAGCAAGCCCTTTGCAGAAGGACAGGTTGATGCATTTTGACTGACACACGTGTTTTCCATGAGATAACATCCATTCAAACAGAAACCCTGTGAGTTCCGGGCTTGGTCAGCTAAGTACAACTATCTACAGCACAAGTTTCTGCACCTGTGCTAGGTCCTAATGCCCCATTACCACTAAACAGGTGACTTGTGTCCAAGAACCTCTAAGTGAACAACTCATTCCAATGCAGCCACATCCATATTAGATGTCCACATCTATCTGAGTGTAGCAGTGACCACTGCCATTGTAGCACCTTCCAGTACCTAAAGGGGTCTATAAAAAGCTGGAGAGGGACTTTTTAAAATAGCAAGGAATGAGGAGAGACTGGAGTACCTCTGCTCTGGAGACAGGCTGGGAGAACCAGGGATGTTCAGCCTGGAGGCTCCAGGGACAACCTAGGGCCCCTTCCAGTGCCTAAAGGGGCTTCAAGAGAGCTGGAGAGGGACTCTGGACAAGGGCATGGAGTGGCAGGACAAGGGGGAGTGGTCTTAAACTTAAGGAGGTAGGGCTCAGACTAGATAATAGGAAGTAATTCTTAACTCAGAAGGTGGAGAGGCCCTGGCACAGGTTGCCCAGAGGAGCTGTGGCTGCCCCATCCCTGGAAGTGTTCAAGGCCAGGTTGAACGGAACTTGGAACAACCTGATCCAGTGTAACTTCTCCCTCCCCATGGCAAGGGTGTTGGAATGAGGTGAGCTTTAAAAGTCTCTTCCAACCCAAACCATTCTATGATTATCCTACAATATTCCAGCTGCCTTCTATCCCACCTAAATGATGGCTAATTTCCTCCAGGTTGCCCCTTACCAACCAGCTTGATCTCTGAAGTCAACAAGTAATGGCACTCTGGGGTGGGTCAGTATTGAGAACCAGCTCTCCCAGTGGTCACACAGGGAGGTGTAGTTATTTCCCCACTTGCTTTCATGACCCTCTGCCATTGTTCCTGCTTAGCCGTGTGCAGCGGTCAGACTGTACCCCACACCCCCCCCTGACAAGGTCCCCCAGACAGCCAGCTCTGTTCCCACAGCCCTATAAATGCCACAGTGCTCCCTCCTCCCCTGCTCAAAGGTTCTGGCCTTGTAGCCCTCTCTCCATGCTGCAGCTGAGACCTTCCACCATGAAGCTCTTCTCCTGCCTTGTGGCTCTTGTTGTTTTCCTCCTCCAGGCTGTTCCAGGTAAGGGGCAAGACCCACACAGGGGTCTGCCTGTGTAGGAGGTACAACTCGCTTGTGTGGTGATGCAGAACGTGCTCTTCAGCTCCTCTCATTAGAACAGTTTCCTATTTCTCAGCCTAGAAGCAGAAGAGAAAAATTAACCTGTGGAGACCAGGTATTAAACCAGAACCTCCCCACAGAAGCCACTGTTGGCTTCTTATGACTGTTTGAAGTCCCTTTATGGCACTGTTGGAATATAATACCATGGAAATCATCTGCCTCTTCTAACCCCAAGTTAGAAATTGTCTCCCCTGTTTAGGGTAGAAGAGAGCAGAGGTGTTCCCTTTTATTACTCAATTTGAGCTACACCAGTGAAGGTGACTTCAGCTCTCTGAATATTCTAGTTCGCCCTTCTCAACCAATCTGCTGCACTAAGCAATTTTCTGATTGTGTTCTTCATATTTCTTCTGCATTTTCTTCATGCTCAGTGAAACTCCTCATTTTGCATTAAGGCTTTCAGAGAAGGAAGGAGCTGGACAAACTGCTTGTCCCTGTTAATTGGACCAGATCCCACTTTTGGAGGCTTTTTTCAGTCATAGTTACATCTCAGGGCATGTGATCACCATGCTGTCCCTTGCATGACCAGCCTGCAGCATTGCAGTCCCAGAACTTGAAAGTATCCAAAGGCTGGGCTGTCCCTCCCCACTACAGCATGAATGCCCAGGATACACGCAAAAACTTACTATCAACATCTACTTTTTACTCTAGTTGTAGAAAAGCTTTCCTTGTAGTTCAAAACATTAGGGATGCCTCAGCTAATGGGAGGTGTGGCCTCAAGGCTGCCTTGGTCAGTGAGTCCCAAGTTGTGTTTTCATGGACTTTTGGGGCAATTCTCAGCATGCAGAACTGTGGGACTTTGCTTCCTGCTAAATGCCTGATCCTGACACAGGAGTAGCAGCCTGGACCTGCTGTGGGAGAATGACTCCATGAACACCTGGTGTGGGTACAGCTACAGAAAATATTCTTTATTCCCCTTCTACTCTTCTTGCCTTTCTCATCACTCCACTGTCTTTTTTCATTAAACTTCCTGTTTATGTATTTTAAAGTTTACCTTTAAAGAGCTCTTAAAAGAGCTCAACTACTTCTAGTAAACTGTAACATATAAGATTATTCCCATAGATTTGAGCCTCCTTTTTTCCCAGCCCTCCATCCCCTCTGTCCATCTTATCATTGGGAAGCAGTAAGAGAGTAATCAGAGAGTTAATGATCCTTAATGACTAGTCCTGGTGACTTAGTTTTGGTTCCCCACAGCCAGGTGTTCCTTGGAAAAGCTGCCCTGAAGTTTGGGAGTATTTGTATCAGATCCTTAAGTGGGGTCTGTGGGGTTTTAGAAGGAAGAAGACCAGGAGAAATAGAATGATCCTGCAGCACAACTGGGAATCCCATTCTTCCTGTAGGTCTTGGCTTACCCAAAGACACCCAGCGTTGTCTGGAATACCACGGTTACTGCTTCCATTTAAAATCCTGCCCAGAGCCGTTTGCTGCGTTTGGAACCTGCTACCGGCGTCGGAAAACCTGCTGTGTAGGTACGTGTGGGAACCCTGCCCAGGCAGGAGAGCACTGAAGGCAGCAAAACACATGTTCTGCTTGCCTCCAAATCATAGAATCACAGCATGGTTTGGGATGGAAAGGGACCTTAAAGCTCATCTCGTTCCAACCCCCTTTCACTAGATCAGGTTGTTCAGAGCCCCATCCAACATGGCCTTGAAGACTTCCAGGGATGGAGTCTAAGCCATCTCCTCCCACAATACAAAGATGGACCTGTCTGTTCCTCCACTAACATCAGTATTTTGGGCTTGCCAAATACCCTGTAGCCCAAAGCTCTGTACAACAGATGCCTGGGGCAATAAAATGTTAGCCCAAATTGAGACCTCCTTGCTTGACAAACCCTCTTATAAATCATCTGTTGAGGGTCCTTTGGCAGGACACACCCTGCTTTGTTTAATAGGTGACAGCTGACCTCTTCCCCCTAAATTTAGCTAATCCTTCCAAGACTTGCTTGGTTTTGGTGCTCCTCAATAGTTAACATATATCATCAATAAATATGTACTTCAGAGCCAACTGTGCTAATTCTAAGGTTTCTCTGACACAGCATCCTGGATCTGTGGCCAGAAGTATTTCTACACAGTTACTCTGTGTGTGGAAAGTGATCACAACCATATCATCACACTTCCTACTAGATTCTCTAGGCTTTCAGGAATTGGCAGCTCAGGATTTTTATATTTAGGAATCTTTGGGTTTAAAAGTCCTTCCTAGATTTCCCCTCCCACCTTACATTAGGATTTCCTTCTGTTTGTTTTAAAACCTTGTCCCTTACAATTTTATTCAGTGCAACCTACTTGAAATGTAAACATTCTGCATTTTCTTCATACCTTTACAATATCCCTCCTTCAGTTAATTCTTTTCCAAGCTGGTGGGTCACAAATTCCTTCTTTTATAGAAATGCTCTGATAAACCCCAAAGTCCATCTCTGTGTCTTGGCTTTTGGAGACACAGTAACCACAACTTCACAACAATTTTTTTATGTATGAGTTGGTTCAGATGATGGTGTCTATTTTCTGGTTTGACTTAAGTCCTCTAAATTGCAGACACAACAACATACTCCCACATTTGTGAAGAGGATGGGGGTCATTGTGTACCCCCAGAAATCAGATGTCTGGAAGAACAAGTGGGACTCTGCCCTCGCAGGGGATGGAAGTGCTGCTCAGAAGTGTGACAAAGACCTCCTGTAATTGCAGAAAACCATGGCCAAGAAAACACATTAGTTTTTTTTCCTAGTGTTTTAGAAATTTCTGGTATTCTCAACATGCAAAGTGTGTCATTAACTAGAGGTGACATGTTTCTTTACATGACAAAGGCAATAAATATTGAATAAACAGGTATAACAGTTGTGTATGTATGGAAAGAGGCAGAATATCTCTCCATTCCACCCACACACTGAAATCCACACAGCTTTGCTGTTTTGTCCTGGAAGCCACATCTCCTAATCCTACTTACCAGCCTAATCTTATTTACCATGATGATGTTATGCATGAATGCTTTACAGGATTCAGGACAATTAATCGGGGAATCACAGAACCATTTAGGTTGGAAAAGACTCCCAAGATCATTGAGCTTTGACAGATCTCCACCTTGTCAACCAGACCATGGCATTGAGTGCCACCTCCAGATGTTCCTTGAACACTGAACACTTCCAGGGAGTGGCTGAGGGAGCTGGGGATGTTTGTCCTGGAGAAAAGGAGCCTCAGGAGAGACCTTACTGCTCTCTAAAACTACATGACAGGAGGTTGTAGCCAGGTGGGGGCTGGTCTCTTGCCACAGGCAACCAGGAACAGGACAAGGAGAAATGTCCCCAAGCTGTACAAGGTGAGGTTCAGGTTGGACATTGGGAGGAATTTCTTCATGGAAAGGGTGGTTAAGCACAGGAAGGGGCTGCCCAGTGGTGAAGTCCCATCCCTTAAAAGATGTGTGGATGTGGCACCAGGAAACACAGTTTAGTGGTGGGCTTGGCAGTGCTGGGGAATGATTGGTCTTGATTATCCAGGAGGTCTTTTCCAACCTAAATGATTTTATGATTTCAGTTATGTTGGTTTGGGTTTTTTTAGAGAGAAGGGAACTTTTAACCTTGCTCTTTCAGCTCTCCAGCTTAGGATGAGTTCACACAGCAGTTCTATTACCACAGCTGAGGGGACAGCAAACAGCAGGGCCAGGCAGGGCAGCAGGAATGTCACATTTCCCAGCAGGAGCTGCACATGTATCACAGATCTACCACTGCAGGGTGCACTGCTGAACCAACAGCCACCTCCTCCACCAGTGCTGTGTGCTCATCACACAAAGGAATGGAGCCTCCCAAATTCCTTGGAAGCCAAAGCTGGAAAAAAATCATACCCAGGTTTCAGCTGGAGAAAAAACTCCTAGCCTGCACCGTTCGCCGGCTTGCAGCTCCCTGGGAGTCTTCCCTTGCAGGTTGCCTCTCTCCCACCCATCTCTTCCCAGGACTTTGTTGGCTGTAGGTGAAGGGCAGAGGATCCCCCTGAGCCTCTTTTCCCAGCTGGCAATCTACCAGTACAAAATGCCAGCTGCCAGGGAGAAGGGAATCCGTAAAGCCAATAACCAGTGAATGTGAAGCAAGTCAACATTGTTTGGAGCCACAGCACTGGGTCAGAACGACACAAAGTGTTTCTCAGCAGCAAATGTTACTCCTGAGACTGGAATATAATTAACTCCTGCCTGCTCCTTCCCTCTCCACGGATGCCATCCAACATGCCAACAGCACACAGAGGCTTCAGCAAAATCTCACACTCAGCCCTGCGATTTTCCAGCAGAGCCAAAGCAATGGGGATCCTCATGGTCATTGTCATCTTCATCTCCCTGACCCAGCACGGTAAGACCAGGAAGGCCAAGGGTGGTAAAGAGAGGGATCTGGAACAGGAATAGTCTTGCCTTGCTGTGTAATATTATGGGTACTGAGGAAAGGTGTCCTCAGGTTTCTGGGTGAGGTACTTTTGGAAAATGCATGAGTTAATCCCTTGGGATAATGGAAAAAAGAGCAGGAATTCATAGAATAATAGAATGGTTAATGTTGGAAGAGACCTTAGAGGTCACCTAATTCCAACCCCCCCTAAGAAGAAGCTGTGAAAACAGGGCAACTCTGCCTTTGTAGGAGAAGCCCTAGAGGAGATGCTCTGGGAAAATATTCCTGCCTTTTCTCAGGCTGCAGCTGCCTCCTTGGCAGGGCAAGGACAACCACCCTGACCTCCCCTGCTAAGTCTTTACCAACGTCCTGTAAAAACAACTTCGTGATAAAATGTTCCTTGAGGGAGGTTGGCTCTGGCACTTGGGATTTTGAACATGGAAGTCTGAAGCTGTCCTGTGGGATGGGGATGCCCAGGCTCCATGTGTGCTCCCAGTGCTGGCTTGCCTGGCTGGACACGGTGCCACAGAAAGCCCCATGAATTTTACCCACCAGCTTGCTGTTCTTTGTACAGGAAATGCTCGTGGACCAGAGGACTGTAACCATGAAGGGGGCTTGTGCAGAGTTGGAAACTGCGTTGCTGGGGAATACCTGGCTCAGTACTGCTTTGAGCCCATCATTCTCTGCTGCAAAAGTTTGTCACCCACCACCACAAAGAGCTGAAGGTTCCCAAAGGAGCCAACTGCAGCACATGGAGAGCTGCAGGCTCCACTGACAAGGCAGGAACAGCTGTTGGGAAGGAGATATTGTGGTTTCTGTGACTGTTGCTCCCCTGGGTGAACCTGGCTGTGGACTCACATCTGAACTCCTGAACATTTTGCTTTTGCAGTGACTTCCAAGGAAACACAGTGACAAGAAAAAATTGGGGCCACCCAAACTATTTATCAGCCCATTGGGACTCTGGTTGTTGCCTGTCACACACGGTGATAAATTGCCTTTCTCCTTACCTTGAAAGCAATAAACTTGAGTTTAATGACCAGCAAGTGCCTGTCTATGACTTAGCAAAGTTGTCAGAGGTGACACTCACCCTGCCCCACTGACCAAGAGTGAACACAGCAACCCTCACCTTCCCAGCAGAGCAGGGTGACTCTGTCTCTTTATTTCCCTTTCCAAAGAAAATAGTTGCAATAGGGACAGCGATTTTGGCATCACTTTTGGTGTAAAAGTGACCTGGTTTGCCATAAATTCAAGTGTGGTCTGTGTTTCTCAGGCAAGACCCCTCATATTCACTTTTCTTCTCCAGGTTGTGCCAGGTTCTTAAAGCAATCATAGAATCCTAGAATGGTTTGAGTTGGAAGGGACATTAAAGATCATCTCCTTTCAACCCCTGCCATGGGCAGGGACACCTTCCATTAGACCAAGTTGCTCCAAGCCCTGTCCAACCTGATCCTGAACACTTCGAGGGATGGGGCAGCCACAGCCTCTCTGAGCAACCTGTGCTGTACCAGCATCTCACCGTCCTCACAAGGAAGATTTTTTTCCCCCAAGAACCCTGGTTTACTTGTTTTAAACATGTTGAGGAGATGATCTGAAAGCTGTGCCCCATTGTCCCTGACAGGCTGCCCTCCCCATTCACAAACAGCTTTTCTGGTGCTCCTCCTTTCCTCTGTGGTCACCCAGGAACAGTCTCAAAGAAATTAGCCCCTTTCCACCTGGCAGCTTTCTTCCTATGGGCTCCAACAGCCTAAATCCATTCACTGTCCAGAACCACTCTCAGCCCTTCTGTGTCTTTTCATCATGAGGTTTTGACACTCCCCTTCCTTTGTCAGCTCCTGGTCTCCCTTTCCAGGTAAAATATTTCTCTCTGGGTCAATCATTTCTGTGAAAGCAAGAAAACAATGATGTAATGAGAGAGCTATGCCAATTTGCTGAGGCACTGGTCAGAGCCAGGGAAAAGTCCTCTCTGGGAGATGAAATTCTTGCTCTGATGAATCAAACAGGAAAATTCCCATTGACCTCACCAGGGTCAGCACCCATTGCCAGAGTCCAACAATTCATTCATTCGAGTGCCTCCATTCACCCACAAACAGCTCAGTTATTCTCCAGCACTCCCCTGGAGATCCCTGGCTGTTGGATGAACCTTCAGGGGAGCCAGACTCCCCAGACCTGGCTGTTGGCTTAGGAACCACTGCTGAAAACAGTGTTGGGCTGAGCCCAGAGCCAAATTCCTCTCCAGATCCAGCCCATGTCTCTGACGCACACTGATGTACGAGGACAGCACAGGGTGGGTTTTAAATCAAGGCACCCTTCCAAATTAAACTGTTTACTTCTCACATTCATCCACAGAGTTCATTATTTGTGCCTCATATCTGGGAGTGCTCAGCCATCATGGTTACAGCCTGGTTTCCTAAGGAAGGGAAATGTGGGCTTGTGCAGCTCACCTTGCACACCTCTCTCATGGTCACTGGGCCTTCTGCTCCTGATACTTTCTGGATCTGCTGGCCAGTCAGTTTTCAATCAGGAAAGGTGGAATGCTTAGTTTATAGGCAGCATTGTGTCTCTGGCAGTAATGAAAATGTAGACTTCTGAAAAAAGGCGTGTTCTCTTTAGCCCCCCCTCTCTTGAGTCTGTGTGTTCCATTCCTTGCTGATCTGGCTGGAAAGAACCCTAAAATATCATGGAATCATGATAGAATCATAGAATGGTTTGGGTTGGAAGGGACCTTAAAGATCATCTAGTTTCAAGCCCACTGCCATGGGGGCATATTCATCCACTCAGCACAGAAATGTTCATGAGACCACACTCCTACTCAAATACCATTTTCCAACCCTTTAAACCCAAAAGCAAAAAAAAAAAAATTCATTGTTTGAAGCACTCAGTAAAAGCTATTCCCAGCATGACCCTTTGTCAGGTGACTTCTATGTATGACCACCAGTCCTGCCCCACTGGGACCATTTCCCAGAGTACAGACCCACATGTAGTCAGGGGATTCAGCTGAATCCAACTATTTTACCTGCAGGATTGCAAGTAGGAGTAGAGGGGACAGTCAGACAAGCTAAGGGGCAAGACAGGGTGGCAGAAGTAATGAGAAGGTGACATCTTCCATCCCTTGAAAGATGGAGGCTGGTGAGAACTTAAACCAGGCTAGAGGTCAGCTCTGAAAAGACACTAAGGATTTGTCCTCGTGGGAGAAAGTCAAATGAGGAGGAGGATTTTTGTGGGAAAGGCTTGTCTGAGCTTTGAACTCCAGCTGTCTGTACCTGATAGGGCTCAGAAGGCTACAAAATAGGGCTTCTTTAGTACTACCCTATTAGACCTATACCAGCTTCCAAGGGGGATGCAAAAACCATCCAGGCATCTTGGGAGGTCTATTTGGGGTCTTTGCAGCCACACAGATAGCCAGGATAGAACCCCAACCTCATGCCCAGCCTGTCGACCAGCACAAGACTCACAGATAACTGGAAATGTTAGTTCATCAAGGCATGGCATGAATTCCCTCACTGGAATTTGTTTGCTGTTCCCAGGCAACAGGCCAGTGTTTGTTTTGCAGAGAGTGCCAGACAAAGGTGAAATCCTTTGCTTCTGCCCCAAGAATGCCATTGTGAATGGACCTGTGGAATCACGAGCAGGATGGTGGTTGGATGAGTCCTGCCTGGGGAAGCTGAGGTCCCATAGCCCAATCCCTTAGATCCACGTAGTCTCTTATATCCCTGGCAATCCTGCACCAACCAATGCAACCACCTGTATGCCCAGCTCTTCCTTCACGCCCTCACAGGAGAAAGAGGATGACATTCCAGCCGCTCATGTGACTGCACCTCCACCTGCTGTGGAGTGAAAGATATCATTCTACCACAGCCCAGCTCTAGGGGCACACTAGGGAGATAAAATAGGCTGGGATTCAGAGGCTGTATCTACATGAGTAAATCGAAGCATGTGAGGTTCAGGCTCAGGTAGCAGATACTCACACATGCTGTCAGCAAAGGAGCCCTCTACCAAGCTGTTCCTTGGCACAGTTTGGAGGTGGGCACATGCCAGGAACGATCTGTAATAGACATCTGACATCTGCCATGCAGCTGGTGGGGAGAACTTAGCTGTGAGAACACAAGGTGTGCTCTGTGGGGCAAGGAACAACATTTTCTGTGTCCAGGTCTGGACTCCTCAGCATAAGGCAAACATGGACCCATTGGAGAAAGTTCTGAGGAAGCCATGAAAAGTGGTCTGTAATGACAGCCTGCCCAAAGCCATGGGAGTTTCTGGGCAAGGGCTGAGCCCAGGGATAACCTCATGATTACTTCTTCACAGACTGAGTTGCAGGGCTCTGTGAGTTCCTGCTTGCCACCTGTAAAAGCCACCAGTGGGATGGGGAGGTGGCATCACAAGCTGGCAAAGGTTCGTCTGATGAAGGATTTGCTCCTGCTGGTGTAAACTTACCCCAGGACTCATTTAAAAATCATTCTGCTGAGGTCCTGAATCCACAGGCAGATGAAGTCAGGGGACACATCCCTCCTGTTTGGGGCTGTAGGGTGGATGCAGGTTGATTTGGTTCCTCACAGCGCCAAAACCTCTCAAGGACCCAGGAGATGATTTTTTTGACGTGTGTCTCTGAGCACAGATGAGCCTTTGTGCATGATGGGCTCTGAAAAAAGACAGCTGGTGGCAGGTTGGGAAGCTGGGAAAGGCAGAAGGTTGCTGGGCCAGCCCCAGTAGGCTCACTAGAGGCTGAGGCCAACACAACAACGGAACCACACTGGAGGGAGCAAGACCAGCTGTTGTTCAAGCAGTTGCCCAGGGGACAAAGATTTCCTGCCCCTGATTTCTGGAGGAAATCTGGTTTTTGTTGGTACTGTCTAATTCTGGTTTTATTTCCCAAGGCAAGTTCTGCAATTCAAGCAATGCACAACAGCTGCAGAGCAGGGGCTTGTGGTGGTGTGGACAACACATCCTGGTCCCTGCAGAGCCTGCAGCATCCAGACAGCTCCAGGCACAGCCCACCCTCTGCAATGGTGCTTCTCCCACCTCAGGAGAGCAGCTGAGCTAGAGATAAAACATGGCATTTTGCCATCCATCATCAGGAACACCGTGGCCATGTGGTCCTCTGGCTCTGTGCTAAACATCCTCTCTGGAGCACATCAAACCTCCTGCACACACATGGTCAGGTCCCACATTCAGAGCAGGACACTCAGATCAGCACCCACACACTCCTCCCTGCCTGGGCTGTGGTCCAAGAGTTGTAATCTTCTTTCTGTTAGACAAACTCTGCCCAAAATTTTTGCTTTGGAAGTTCTTTGCTGTGAGAGTGGGCAGGCCCTGACACAAGCTGCCCAGAGAGGCTGTGGCTGCCTCATCTCTGGAGGTGTCCAAGGCCAGGCTGGACAGGGCTTAGAGCAACCTGTTCTAATACAAGGTGTCCCTGCCCACGGCAGAGGGGTTGGAAGTTGATAGTCCTTAAGATCCTCTCCAACCCAAACCATTCTTTGATTCTATGATTCTAAGAAATCCCACTGCACCATCTCCTACATTGGAGATGCCAATTCTCAGAAGTGGGTTATGGTCTTCCACCTGCTGCAGCAAGCAGTACCACCAAATAGGCAAAGCACCAACACTTGCAGAGAAGCTCTACCCACATCCTTGCAGCCAGCCCTCCCACAGGCGGGTTTCCAGACCTGTTTTCTATCCCCTTGTTGTGCATGGCCAGTTTGCATGACACCCTGTTTAAGCGCTCAGTGTCCTATAAGCCAAAGTCCAACTGGTGAAGGCCCCTTATCTGCACTGTTTGATGAAGGTGATCCTTGTTCTGTTCATGCAGCCTGAAGGACATGGGATTTACGTTTTCCACTATCTGGCATCCAGCCTGCAAATTAAAAGCCATCAAGGTGAGTAATTAAGACAAAATGGAAGGCTTGGTGATAGCCTCCACTGCATCATTGCTGTAAAAAGAAATGTTTATAAAGCTTTTATTTCCTCTTCCTCCATTTGTTGTTGGTTGGGGGAGATTTCTGCTTGTTATTTGCTTTGTGTTGTTGTTCAAAGTTGAAATACAGGTCCCACCTCTCCTGATTTCCTAGAACTGACCTGGAGAACTAGTACAAACCTGAGAGCCTGCCAGTTTTCTTGGGAGGGCTGGAATCCACGAGCTTTCCCAATGCTCCTGAATATTGCAGAGAGGTATCCCAGCTTTCCCATTTAATAAATGCATAAATGAATAAAATACTAAATTGCTGCTTTTCTTGACAGTTGCAAACAAAACCTTGGCAAACAGCCTCTTTGCAGCCTAGAAGTTGGGAAAGAGAAGCAGAGCTTTGATTGTTTTCAGGATCACATTATTCTTAAGCCAAATTTGTGTGTTGGGGAGTGCTGAGGAAGAGACTGGATTTTTTCATGCTTGACTGTGTCAATGCTAAACACAGAGACTGGGAGCTGGAAAATAAAAAAAAAAAAAAGAAAAAAGAAAACAACACTTTGATACTGCAAACACTTGGACTGGATTTTGCCACACGTTCCAGCCTACAAACACAGAGCCAGACTGGGTCAGCTCCAACATCCTGTCTCCAGCAGCAAGCAGTAGCAGACTCCCCAGTGCTCAGTGCAATTTTTTGACAAAACCCTGCCTTTTTTCCCCCACACATTTTTTGTTTTTATTTCTTATTTTTCCTTTTTTTTTTTTCCTCTAATGTGGTGTGACCAAGAGCAGGCACACCCCATGCAACTGTTTGCTGTCGTGTTGAAATGCACCTGAGATTGACAAATTTCCCTTCACTCCAGGAGCATTACACAATCCCTCAGGCACTATAAATCCAGGATTTCCCTCTTGTTCATCTCCTTACGGCCCTTCACTCCTCCTCTTGGTGGGACATCTGCCCACGCCGAGCCATGCGGATCCTCCAGCTGCTCTTTGCAGTCATTGTTGTTCTCCTCCTCCAGGACCTTCCGGGTAAGGACAAAATGCTCACAGGGGTTTCTGCAGGAATGTGGAGAGAGACAAGACAGGTTCCTACCCTGAGGCAGAAAAGAACAAGACAGGGCTCTCAAGTCAAGGCTGACCTACCTCTTGCCTCCAAGGAACAAACTTCTTCCAAGATGGTCTCCATAAAGTTCCTGGATGCAGCTGTCCCAGGTTCATAGGCTGTACATCCCCTCCTCTCCAGCCCCTCAAAACTCATCCAGAACTTCTGAGCCTAAGCTAGGAGCCTGAGCTGTGCTCCTGAAGAGGATACAATCCTAGTTCTCCACAAAACAAAGAAAATCCCATTAAATTCACCTTGAATAGAATACAGATGTGGCAAATGCATGAAAATGAAAGCATGACTGGCAGGTTGAGGAAGATGATTTTCTTCCTCTGATCCAGTCAGCTGAGGTCCCACCTGCAGAGCTGCCTTCAGCTCTGGGGCACCAACTTCACAGCAATGTGGAGCTGCTGGAGTGAGTCCAGAGGAGGCCACAGAGATGCTCCAAGGGCTGCAGCAACTCTGCTCTGGAGCCAGACTGGGAGAGCTGGGGGGGGCTCACCTGGAGAGGAGAAGGCACCAGGGAGACCTGAGAGCCCCTTCCAGGGCCTGAAGGGGCTCCAGAAGAGCAGGAGAGGGACTTGGGACAAGGACCTGGATGGACAGGACAAGAGGGAATGGTCCTAAGCTGAAGGAAGGAAGGTGTAAATTACACATTAGGAAGAAATTCTTGGCTGAGAGGGTTACAAGGCACTGGCACAGGTTGTGGGCTCTCCATCTCTGGAAGTGTTCAAGGCCATGTTGGACAGGGCTTGGAGCAAACTAGTCTACTGCAAGGTGTCCCTGCCCATGGCAGGGGGTGGAACAAGGTGGTCTTTCAGGTCACTTCCAACCCAAACCTTTTTGGGTTTCTTTGATTCTGTGAAACCAAAGCTGTCTTTCAGGGGAGAAAGGCTGCTAATTTAGTTTTTTGTCTGTCTGCTTTCTTCTGGGATTCTGTTTTAATAGAAAAGTATTCCTTGGCTTGGCATTATTACTGGTTGCCTGTATATATATGTTAGGGTTTCAGGTTTCATTCAGGTGTAAGGCCACTATGATGTTGCCAGGATTATGGTGGTATCACTTTCACAGAATCAAAACTGATAACCCAGAAGAGAAGATTTATTTGCTTAGCCTGTTTATGCTCTCATTTATTTCAGTCCTAGGGAAAAAGAGGGGAGAGAGAAGAATTTGCCCACTCTACTGGTGATGGAAGCCTATCATTGCATCCCTTCAGATCCCCCAAACTTGGTGGGTTTGCTGTGTGTAAAGACAAGCAGCATAATCCCTGCTTATCAAAAGAGGAAGATTTACAAAGGTCAAACAGACAATAACTGAAAACATTAAGAAATAAAAAAAAATCATCAAACAAATCAATAGATAAAACACCAATTCCAAAAGACACTTTTCTTTTGATGCTGTTCAAGGGATTCACCTCGCCTAACTCATCTAGCCTAACTCAGCCAACCCAAACCTGGATGTCTCACCTAGGCCAGTTGTTAGGAGACTCCCAGTGCTTGCAAGAGGGAATTGCCCCTCCCAAGCACATCTGACCTTCACCATAGAGCCATAGAAAAATTTAGGTTGGAAGAGACCTTGAGAAGTCCAACTGAGTTTCCCTGTTGCCAACTGAAAGTATCTCACAGCTCAGCCACCGATACAATGGACTCCAGGTGGGTTTCACGCCTCCTAATCAGGTCTCCTGTCCTCTTCCTGCAGCAGCCAGAGGCCTCTCAGACAGCCAGCAGTGCAGGAGCAACCGTGGGCACTGCCGGAGGCTTTGCTTCCACATGGAGCGCTGGGAAGGGAGCTGTGGGAATGGCCGTCTGCGCTGCTGCCGGTGAGAGCGGCCACACCAGGACAGCCCTCAACACCCCAGGAGAGCCAGCCCAGTGACCCTGCAGCCACAGCTGGACACAGGATCTGTTCTCAGACACCTCCAGGCTTGGTTTGTCCATCACCAATAAACCTGCTGGTTTTTATGTCCTCCTGGGTGCAGAGTGTTGTGTTTCCCTCTGAGATGGACCACTCTGACTAACACTCGGGGTTTGGTGCTGCTTCAGGTGCATTGGGGTATCCAAAACATCTGCACAAGGCTGACAGACGTGATACAGGACCAAGGGGTGTCCTTTCTGAGTGACAGCAAGAGAGGGGTCTGCTGGGCTTGTCCAAGCAGTTAATGAAGCCTCTCTTCTAGCCCATTCCTCCACCTCTGTCTCAGCCCCAGCCTTTCTCAAACTCAATTTCATGCTCTCCTCAGAAAGGTCATGGCAGGATCCATCCCCTTCCAAGAGATGAATCCAAGGCAGAAGTATAATTTGCCCTCCAGAAGTGCCTCTTCCTCTCCCACAGCAACAACAAGGTGAACCAGGGTATATGATTCATGTTATCCAACCTGATCTAGTGGAAGATATTCCTGCTCATTGCAGGGGGTTTGGACTAAATGATTTCTAAAGGTCTCTTTTGACCCAAATTTTTCTATGATTCACAAAATAGATGCCACTCAAATCATATGAGGGACATCACTGCCTCTTTTCCTGCATATGCTGATCTACTGACTGGAATTATGAGTGGGAATGGGTCAAGACCAAGTTCACTTACAGCAGCTCCTCACCAGGGAGTAAATGTTGTTGACTGTGAGCTAAGAAGAAAGGAGGATTGCCTGTCATGATGTGGACTGGAGCAGAACCCAGAAGCGAGTCTTCACCTTGGAGGTGGTGAGGTGGAAAGGAGGTGGTGTAGGGTGAGCAAGAATAGTGATGTCTTGGAGGTGTAAGGAGAGAGATGTTTTGACAGGCTATGAAAGTCATCCAGTTTCCATACTGGAAAACACCCAGTATGGTATCTAGGACATGCAAGCAGTGAGGTGGATAAAATTCCCACCCTAAAACCTCCAGTTACACACCCGGCTTCAACCTAAACCCACTCTGCTATCTAACCCAGAAGGACTACTCTTGTCCTGGAGGAAACAAGGAAACCAGTAAAACCAGTTGACACTGTACAGCCAGTGGAGATCTGTCCCATCTCTGTCTGGACTGTGAGCAGGGAAAGATTCCCTCACTCCTCCTACCACCATGCACTGACAAAGTGAGGGACCAGGCTCCCGTGGGCTCTGTGCTGGAATACCCCATCCTTGCTCCCAGCTCTGCAGGCTGCAAACACGGTGGCAATGCTGACGTGCAGTCCCCTCTCCTGGATGCTTCTCCTCTCCAATGAGTGACAATCCGGCACCACGGGGGCCTCGGAAAGCTCAGCCAGAGGTTAGCAGCCACTCCGGCTCACATGAGCCATCAGGCCCATCGAGAGATAAGGCTCCCCTTGATAACAAGATCTGCCAGAAACGAGCCTCCAGTCTTTCCACCTTTTTGAAGTCCAGCCGGTGAAGTTTTGCAGAACCTTGTCTTTTTGCCAAAGTAACCAACTTCCAGCTCCAGCCTTTGCCTTCCCTCCTTTTTCCCTGACCTCCTCCCCCTGCCTTCCCTCTTCCTCCTCGCTCCTCCGTGCACACGCCTCTCCGTGGGGCTGATAGAGATGCTGGAGGGGGTGGACAAGATGAGGGGGTGATGTCATCTGTTTTTGGCCCTTCGGAGGAGCAGGCGCTGCCGGAGGAGGCAGGGGTTAGTTAGACACGTCTGCCTCTACCCAGCCTGGCGCCGGGAGCAACTGGGAGCCTTCCTTTGGCAGCCGGCTCTGCGCCTTATCAGGGGCAGGATGACACCTCCGGGGCTTGCAAAGGGAACGGAGGCGGGGAGCCCCTGAATGCGAGCCTTGTGAGAGGTGTGGACGCCTGGGTGTGCACATGGATGTGTGTACGGGTGTGAGCTCACTGGCAGAGGGAAATCGCTCCCCGCAGGATGGAGCCGGCTATCAACCACCGGTGGAGTAAAGAAGGAAGAACACGACCCCGTGCCAAAGCCCAGCCGAGTAAAGGGCGATGCTGTCACCCAGCTTCGCTCCTGCTGAGGCCTGGGAAAGTTTAACCTCTCGTATCCCAGGCAGACAACCTGGAAAATTCCATGTGACCATCTCAAAAGGGTTAGAAGGTCCTCCTTGCCATCAGAGGAAGAGGTCAGGGCAGAGGGAGGTGAATCCATCTGACCCATACCGTGTGCTTGGGGTCAGGAGTGATCTCAAGCAGAGCTGGGTACAAATTTACCATGGAAATGATTTCAGATGGAGCATTGTGTCCTTGTCCAAAAGTTTTTGGCAATTCTTTTTCCAACTTGAAATGGAAAAATCTTCATTCCCCATAAAATAGCAATAACCCTACTACCACCATTTCTTATCTTTTCTCCCCCAGAAACATGGTTTGATCAGAAAAGTATGAAATATTTTGGTTAAATCCAGAACAAACTATGCTTCCCATCTCCTACAATACAGCCCTCAGGAGGAAAAAGCCTTGTGGGACACAAGAATGGCAGCCCAAGGAGAGAGAGAGAGAGAGTTCCCTACATCGATGGTCTTTCAATATATTTAATTTCATATTAATGTTATAAAGAACATATTCCCCCTCTCCCCCATTCTGATGGATCATCTTGCTCACTTTGGACACCAATGTTTTAGAGGAAAATGGTGAAGTTGAGGAAAGCACCTACAGCCCCCGAGGCATGGGACAGAAATTTAAACGAGTGGTTCTCTTTCCAGCCAGAAAATTTTAAAAAATAATTTTCTTTCACTTGGAATAAGTGAGATTTTCTGCAAAAGTCATTCTCAGTCACTGGAATCACAGTGAGAAAATAGACACTGAAAAATTGTGATATAAAATCAGGGTCACCTTCAGGGATTCTAACCCCTTTTTTAGTAGAGCCCCTTCATTTCAGGCAGAACTGAGCCCTTGTGTTGGATAAACAATTTAAATATATACAAAGCACAGCTCTCCATCTCTGTAGCCTCCACAGCTCCCTTGAAACCAGAGGAAAAGGCTCTGCTCAGCTAGGAATTATGTCTTACAGGAGTTTTCTTATCTCTCTACATGGCAAAGTGAGCTCAGGGCAACTCACCACCATGGAGACTCACTCTCAGTTCACAGACAATGCCAAGGTGGGTGGGAGTGTTGATCTGCTGGAGGGCAGGAAGGCACAACAGAGATCTGGATAAGGATCTGGACAGGCTGGATGCAGAGGCTGAGGCCAGTGGTGTGAAGTTCAAAAAGGCCAAGTGCCAAGTCCTGCTCTTGGGTCACAACAACCCCCTGCAACTTCAGGCAGAGTCACTGGAGAGCTGTAAAAGGACCTGGGCATGCTAGTTGGCAGCAACTGAACATGAGCCAAGTGTGCCCAGGTGGGAAAGAGGCCAATGGCACCTGGTCTGTACCAGCAATAGTGTGGCCACAGGACCAGAGCAATGCCTGTCCCTGTGTTGGCACTGCTGAGACACCTCCTGTGATGGGGGCAGTTTTGGGGCCCCCAGGACAAGAAAGGCATTGAGGGCTTGGAGCACATCTAGGGAAGGGAATGGAGCTGGGGAAGGGGCTGGAGCAGCAGGAGTGGCTGAGGGAGCTGGGGGGGGCTCAGCCTGGAGAAAAGGAGGCTCAGGGGGAACCTTCTTGCTCTCTGCACCTCCATGACAGGAGGGAGGAGCCAGGGGGAGATTGGGCTCTGGTCTCCGGGAACAAGGGACAGGACAAGAAGAAATNGCTTGTGGGTAAACATTTTTGGTTTTTTTTCTCCTCAAACCAAGACAGAGGCTCAGGGGGAACCTTCTTGCTCTCTGCACCTCCATGACAGGAGGGAGGAGCCAGGGGGAGATTGGGCTCTGGTCTCCGGGAACAAGGGACAGGACAAGAAGAAATGGCCTGAAGCTGTACCAGGGGAGGTTCAGGTTGGACATCGGGAAGAAAGTCTTCCCTGAAAGAGTTGTCAGGCTCTGGAAGGGAGTGTTGAGGGAGGTGGTAGAGTCCCCATCCCTAGAGGTCTTCAAGGAATGACCGGACATGGCGTTCAAGGAATGACTGGACTGAGTGCTCTGGGCTGGGTGACAAGGTGGGGATTGGTCACAGGCTGGGACCGATGGTCTTGGAGGTCTTTTCCAACTTAGATGGTTCTAAGTGATCTTAGTGATTCTGCTGGTCAAATGAACCTCTGTCAGCAAAACCTTGGCACTTTTTTTTTACATGAAAAAATTGCTGTCCTGTTTGTACACCCTGACACGGGGACTAAGAAGCAATGCAGCCACTGACATTGCCCTGTGCTGACCTTGGCTGTTCACATCCCAGCCAAAGCCTGGCACTGGCTCAGCCCTCAAGGCTCAGAGGCTGTGTAATAAAGTACATTTCTTTTCTAGGCATAAATAAATGACTTCACCCTTCTGGCAAGGTGCTCTGGGCTCTTTTGGCAGCCCCATGTGGAAGGACAGCAGTGCTGGAGCAGCACAGCCCACTCTCCCCAGGGATGCAGCACTGGATGCTCCAAAACAAACACTGTGGTGAGCAGCTGCCAGGTTGCTCTCCAGTGTGACAGCAAAGCCACCTGAAGCCAAAATCTCATGGCTCTCAGTTTGGAGATGACTCAGGGCAGTGGGGAATTTGGGGAATGTGCAGGGGAATGGCTTTGCACCCCAGATGGGGGAGGTTGAGTGAGCTCTTTCTCCCTCTCCATCCTCCTCCCCAGTGCCACCACTTACAGAACACTTTCCCAAGCCCCACAAGTGCTCAGTCTTTCCTACAGGACCATCTCTCTGTGCCTGGGATGGATACAAAAGCTGTCAGGAGGCTTTATTGTCCAGATCTTCGCGGTGTTATCAGTGACTCCCACACACTGGAAGTGAGATATGTGTGACAACATTTTTTCCATCAGCAGCTTATCATTGCTGAGAAGAGGGGAAGGGACTGGGGAGGGTGATGGGGAGGATGAGGGAAGGAGGGGAGGTGCATGGGCATGAATGCCCACCCCATCCTCCACCCACCCCATGATCCCCAAATCTATGAAAGAAGAAGAGGAAAAATGGGGGTTTGGAGGAATGTGTTGTCAAATCAGTTGTATTAGACTTAAAACCTCCTGGCCCAATAGGGCCAGTCCTGAATTCCTTGGGTGAGATCCGAAAACACTCTTCCTGAAAACACACCTCCCAATTCATGTGGGTATATGTACAAATGGAGAGACCTTCTGCAAGGATGTTGGCTGGGCTAGCAAGACCCCAAGGGGTATGACCCCTCCTTGGTGTCAGCCAGATCCTTCCCAAGGCTGGGGAAGCTCCAGCCAGCAGGAAAGATATTAATGTAGCAAAAATCTCATCTATATCAGGCCAGGACAGAGCAACTGGGATCCCATCACTGTGACTGCAGTTGGGAACTGTGTGCTGGATCTCACTAGGGTTTTGCAGGGGTCAATCCAAAAACTCCGAAAGATCTGTGAAGGAAGAGTCCACAGTTCTGTTTTGTAGAGTAGAACCTGGCTTTTGTAGGATAGAAACCTGTCTTTCTCAGTCTTCATCTGGAGAAGATGGAGGGAGCAGAAGTAAGGGATGGTTCTTCAAGCCTGGAAGTGCATCCCCGGCCAGGAGGACCTGATGCCTGGAGCACCAAGATACAGAAAAGTTTGTGCTACAGGAGCTGTGGGGACAAAAGCAAACTTGTGGTTGGATGATAGGAAGGATTTAGAGAGTTACAAGATTTGGGGAGTTTTCAGATAGAGGTCTGGAGCTGGCAGCACTTGCAAGGGCAACATATGACGACGAGGTCTGCAGGACAAAGAGCAGAGGATGCAGGTGTGATTTCATGGAATCATGGAATGGTTTGGGTTAGAAGAGACCTTAAAGACCATCTAGTTCCAACTCCCTTGCCACGGGCAGGGAACCTTCCACTAGACCAAGTTGCTCAAAGCCCAGTCCAGTTTGGCCTTGAACACCTCCATGGGTGGAGAGTCCATCTGGGCAACCTCCTCCAGTGCTTCATCACCCTTAGAGTAAAGAACTTCTTCCTAATTTCAATGAGTCTGTACAATTCCTCTGGAAATCACTACATTTATTCTAATCTCATGCATATCCCAAGTCTACCTTTAGCCCCTTTTCTCCCAAGCTCTGGGTTTCTGCTTGGCCCACAGCAGCCTTTGGAAGCAGCCACCTCAAATAAAACACAGGTCCTGGAATGAAAAAAATAGAGATTCAATGTCCTCTCCCTCCAAGATGATGCTTTCAAGGAAGGCCCAAGACAACACTCCCCTGGTTTTGCTTCATGGTAGGAAGTTGTGCAATGTTGTCTTGGGACCATGGAAGGTGTTTGCCCAAAGGAGACATCTCTGAAGCAAAGGTGGAGTTGAGATGCCCCTTGCTGGGCATGGGAACACATTTATCTCCCCAAGGAGGATGGTTATTGATTTGCCTGATGGAGTCTGCATCATGGACAGTTATGGAACTGCATTATGGACTCTGCAGGCTGATGTTTCCAAGGAAGGGGCTGGATGACAACCCAATCCTTCAATGTATGCTCCACAGTTCCAGGGGCAGCCCTATCTGAGCACCAGACATCTCCTGACACAGAGCACATGGAGAGAAAACACATGGGAGCACAAGGCAGGGGAAAAATGTGTATGTTTTGTCTGCTCGATGTGTGATTAGTTCTGGTAGCTGGGCTGGGGAGGTGGCGGCTGTGCTTCTGTGATTAATGGGAGGTTTCACCATCACCATCATCCCTCCCAGGCTGCCTGTTCCTCTGGGAGCTGCTATCTGCTGGGAGATGATGCTCCTTATCTGCTGGGAGATGATGTTCCTCAAGCACAGTTCGTTAGCAGAGTCCCCTGTGGAGTGACAGACTGTGGTGGGTTAAGCACAGGCTGGAAAAGGGTCTCTTGGATTTTGTGAGCTGACACAGCGGGGGACGAACCGAGGTCCTGCTGAGTGTAGGCAGAAGCAATTTTGGCTTGAGCTAATCCAGTTATCAGCCCCCCACAGCAGCCCTGTCACTCACCAGAGTCACATGGTGAAAGACTTAAAAAATGCCTTCAGAGATGGGTAGAACCATCTCACCAGCTACTGCCAGCCCCCAAACCACCAGCTGGATCATCCTGAGAAAAAAATGGGTCTCGACATATCTGAGGAGACCTTCTGTGACTTGGGCATGGGACAGAGATGAGTGGGTTCCTCATGGGTGAGTCTGCAGCAGTAACTCTTCATGAGGGCAGTGGTCAGCCTTAGACCAAAGAATGAGATCTGTGGAGGAAGGTGGTGCTAAAAGACCAAGAAATATGGGGACAAATTTTTTAGCAGGGTCTGTTTTGACAGGACAAAGGGTGATGCTTTTAAACTAAAGGAGAGTCCGTTCAGATTAGGTATGACAAGAATTTTTTGTAATGAGGGTGATGAGGAGAAAGAAGCTGTGGCTGCCCCAGCCCTGGAAGTGTTCAAGGCCAGGCTGGATGGGGCTTAGAGCAACCTTGTCTAGTGGAAGGTGTCCCTGCCTATGGCAGGGAGTGGAACAGGATGAGCTTTAATGCCCCTTCCAACCTAAACCATTCCATGATTCTATGAAATATCCTCTGGTAGCGAGGGGAAGGAGAAGGTGCCCTGGAGTTTTTGGGAAATCCTCCCTATCTCTACAGTAGCACAATGCATCCATGTCAATGTTGTGCTTCTCCTGAGAACAGAAGGCTTTTTGCCAGATTGCTCTTTCACCATCCAGGCAATTGAAAGGGTGAAGAGTTTTCTTTAGAATCCCAGAAGGTTTTCCAAACCTGACTACCCAGCAGATAAGCAATTCACCTGGACTGCAGGGGTAGCAGCCTGTCAGAAGTCAGAGGCATCTCCAGTTCTTTCCTTGCCCAGGTGCTCCTTGACCATCTATTTGCCATTCTCTGTCTTCACATCTTGCAGGTCAGAGGGGGAAAACTTGCTCTGGAGTGGTGGTACCTGCACCAGGGAAGGTGAACTCATGGTAGAGGGGGTAAGGACCCCACTGGTGGCGCCATTGGCTCAGTAACACAGGTGGAGAACGGACCAGCTTGCATGGACCAAGACACAGTGGCATAAGGAAACTGGAACCAAACAGAAATATATCGGCCCAGTGTCCAAGGACAAAGCACCACACACCACCAGGAACAGATAGAAACTGGCTCTTGTGTTTAGTAAAAGAGAAATCCTCATATTTTTTAATCTGTTGTGCTCATGTGTCTGTCAGTGGACCCCAAAGGTCACAATACCTCAGCTGGCAGCTCTCCTTCAGGTGCCTGGGACTGTCCTTTGAGCTTGAGTTATTCAGCCTGGAGAAAAGAAGGCTCCAGGGAGACCTTAGCATCTTCAAGTGCCTAAAGGAGCACTCCAGACCCTTGTCCAAGTTCCTCTCCAGCACTCTGGAAGCTCCTTTAGGCACTGGAAGGGGCTCTAAGGTCTCCCTGGAGCCTTCTCTTCTCCAGGCACACACCCCCAGCTCTTCTAGCCTATATCTGGAACAGAGGGGCTCCAGCGCTTGGAGGACCTCTGTGGCCTTCTCTGGACCTGCTCCATCAGGTACACGTCTTCCCTTTGCTGAGGGAAGGAAATCCATCCCAGAGCTGGATGCAGTGTATATCACTCACTTCATTCTTTTTACATTGGAGGGGAAAAGAGGGGCTGTTCCTACATGCAGCCCACGCACAAACTGAATGCAATTTTGCCTCATGGTTGTCCTTTGTCATGGCCCATCCCAGGCACCACTTTCTCACATCCCACACTCATGGCATGCCCAGGATGTGATCACCAACCATGTCCTGACCAAGTTCCCTGTGCACTCGTGATTGTGACTCTTGGGCTGTGATTTCAGTTTCCAGCACAGAACTAAACAAGCCCTTGGCACAGTTTGGCCATCAGTACATTCTCAAAAGGCTCTCCTGCAGTGAAGGGGTCTCAGACATGAAATGATTCTGAAGGAACACCATATCAGGTGTCCCTTCACTGCTCCCATCTGTGTTTTGGGAAGAGTTACATCACAAGTTACTATTATCATGATGGAAGATGGTAAGCACCTGGACTGGGGGGTTGTCCATGCAGGTGTAGAAGACACTGTCTTGGCGCAGGGACAAGATTTCCATGAGCCACAAGTGCAACCTGCTCCAAGGTGAGACTTTGGAAGTGATGATACACCCAAGTGATCATCACAAAGTGGTGATGTCTGCAGAAATCAGTCAGGAAACACAGTTGTTATGTTCTGCCTCATTAAACACCAGGACACCAGTATAGGGGACCTGAGGCAGGACAGAGCTGGGACATGGACACAAGCACCTCTCTCTGACATGTTTCACTCCAGGAGGATGGCAAGAGGCTGGTTCACATCAAATCATAGAAGCAGAGAATTGCAGAGTGGTTTGAGTTGGGAGGGACTTTAAAGACCTAAAGACTGTCTTATTCCAATCTCCTGCCATGGGCAGGGACACCTTCTACTAGACCACGTTGCTCAGAGCCCCATCCATCTTGGCCTTGAACACGCAGGACTGTCCCTGCCTCCAGAATTGTCTCTCTTTAGGGATAGTTTGCACAAGGCAATGACTTTGTCTCACCATGATGGGAAACAAAGCCACTACCAGATTATTTAGCAGGCTTCACAACCGGCTAATTAACATTTTCGCACAGGGCTGTACTTGGAGTTTCCCAGCCAGGTATGACCCCATGGGTGTGTGACAGCCCCTGCACACAGGCCTGCTGGAGCATCCCCAGCTCCCACCTTGCTGTGAGACTGGGACCTGTTTCCTAACATGATGAGAAGGATATTTCCAGGCTGCTTTTGTTTCAGCAACTTCCTTTTGCGGCACAGTGTCTGCTGCAGGAGAAGCCGTGATCTCCATTTCCCTCCTACCCTCCATTATTCCTCAGTATTCCTCTTCCAGGTTCTTTTCCTTATCTGCCACCACCTTCCTGTTTTTCTTCCTCGTCCAGCACCCTCCAGCCTCCCTGGCTCCTGGACCATCAGCTCCTGTCGAAATGCTTCCTCCTCCTCTGGCCAATGTCCTCCCAGTGATAGCCCCAAACATCCCGGGGGACCACGAGCATCCAGTGGGGTCCCTTTGGGAGAGGGTGACAGTGCTGACCCCACACCAAAGGAAACAGCACTGGGAGGAAACAACCACACTGGGCTCCCAGAATATCTCCACCAAGGGTTACCCCAGGGATGCAGAGATAAGCAGAAAAAGCCTCTTGGAGGGGGAAGGAGGAGGAGGTCAGGGCTGCTCAGCTGAGATGTTTGTGTGTCTTCTGGCACAAACACCAGTCTGGGCTGTCCCAGCAGGCGCCAGTGTCCTTTTGGGGGGCAATTGTTTGCTCTGCCTCTGCTCACCTTGGAACGTGCAGCTCAGCACTGTGGTGAGGGAGATGCTCAAGGCTGCAGGGAGACTGTTAGAAGAGCCAAGCCCTGACACAGCAGTTCCTAGGAGAGGGTCCTCTGTTTTTTGGGGGGGTGGATGCCAATTCAGGGTTAGGATCTCGCTGTGCCTGGTGCTGGAAAGACTCAGGGCTATCCCTTGCTGCTCAAGTAGGATCTACAGGCACTTGATGGACACATGGGCCCATGGTGACACAGCCCACCCCATGGGACACCTGCCTGCTATGTGAGGACCACCACAAGTGGTGTCCAACATACACCTTTATAGGTCAGTCTCAGGAGCCTGTGGCTCTTGCAAACACCAGGATATAGTCTTTGTCAGCTGCAAGTCCTTGGAGAGGCCACAGATGCTTGGAAAATGCAAGGATCCCCCTCTGGGAAGACCCCATGATATTTTGTCAGCCCTCAAACTCTGAGGTCCATCCCCCAGTGGGTGGCCAGGCGGAGGCTGCAGCCAGAAGTCACCATCACCTTTTTCCCCATCCCAGAGACTGTCCAGGCCAGAAACTTCCTGCAGCCACGTGATGCCTTGGGATGGGGAAAGATACCCTGGTATGTAAGGAGAAGACCCTGGAAGAGGAAAATTGAGGAATAACGGGGAGTGGATGGGAAGTGCAGATCACGGCTTCTCCTACAGCACAGATGTAGCTTGAGATAGCAATATTCTGTTCTGTTCTGTTCTATTCTATTCCATTCCATTAAATTCTATCCCATTCATACCATTCATGATTCTATGACAGTGCACAAGGGCTGTGGGACATCTGCCACCCTTTCCCCTGGTGAAAGAGGCCACCTCATAACTAAAGATGACCCATTTCAATCTGGCTGACTTGTTACCTCATCAGCTGAGAAAAAGAATCCCAGCTGCCAACTTCCCCTCCAAAACTCAGTACTTCTCCAAAGTCCCAGAACAGCATAACTTTACACTTAGGTCTCAGTTTAAACACGTGCACGTGACTCTGTTGCAATGAGCACGAAGCACGCTCGCTGTCTCAGAGCCAGTTCCATCTGCTCCTCCCAAGCCAATCCTGCTGCCTTCCTCCTGCTAAATTTATCAGAATGATTTAGCTTCTTGGAAAGTGCTTGGGGAGGCAGCAGGGGTGGAGCGACCTTGGAAATCAGCCATGGGAGAAAACCTGCAGCCGCCTCCAGCCCAGCGTGGCTGTTGCAAGATGTTCTCACATCCTTCTCGGGGTAATTCCAGTATAAAGCTGGGAGGCTGCTCATGACTGGTTGAATTCCTCATGCTCTACAGATAATTTTTAAGTTTTTGGGACTCTTGTGCATGGACAGTTGGGCTCCTTCTTCTGCTGAAGTCCTGCTTGTCTCCCAAACCTTCATAATCCTCATCTCCAAGCATAGATTTCTGGGGTGAGCTGGCACCACTTTTCTTCTGCCTAGGAGATGGTCCAAAGCAATGTGGTCTCATCCTCTCTCTCTGAACTCACAGTGACAGCCTAAAATGGTAATTCTCACTGATAACAAGTGAGATTGGGGTATTTAAGTGCCTAAAAATGTTTTTGACACCTCCTATGCTCTCCTGTGGCAGTGAGACCAGAGGAAAATAACACATGAAACCTCCCCCAAGCCTCCAGTGAGACAAGACAGTGTGCAGCTGCCTTTTACTCCTCACTTTTTTTACATCCCTTGGGAAAACCTGTTCCCAGCTGGAAGCTCTGCCCATGCTAATCAGGGGGCACTCTCTGAAATCCCTGCAGCTGCAGATGTTGAGCAAGCTGTGCAAGGGATTCCTGCCATACACCACAGCATGTGGACTGATATTGGGCAATCAGGTTGGCAGCTAATGAGGATCATACCCTTGCATAAGAAGGTTTTATGGGGCTCAGCTTCCTGGAGCACATATCCCTTGCATTTCAGGCTCTGATGTGTTTTCTTTTTGTGCTGGAATGCAGCAGGACTCTGCAGTTGCTTTACTAAGCTGCCAGCAGGCTCTTGAAATGTTCCCACCAGTTTCTGCGTGGGTCAGAATTTGCTAAATCATAGAATCATAGAATGGTTCAAGTTGTGATGGAGTTTAAAGGACTTCCTGTTCCAACCCTCATGCCATGGGCAGGGACACCTTCCACTATCACAGGCTGCACCAAGCCCTGTCCAACCTGGCCTTGGACACTTCCAGGGGTGGGGTAGCCATAACTTATCTGGGCAACCCATGGCAGGGCCTCACCACCCTCTCCTAATACCTCACCTAACTCTGCCCTCTGGCAGTGGGAAGCCATTCTACCTTGTCCTGTCTCTCCAGGTCCTTCTCCAAAGTCCCTCTCCAGCACTCTTGGAGCCCCTTTAGGCACTGGAAGGGGCTCTTGGATCTCCCCAGAGCCTCCTCCTCTCCAGATGAACACCTCCAGCTCTCCCACTCTGTCGTCAAAGCAGAGGGACTCCAGCCCTCAGAGTATCTCCATGGCCTCCTCTGGACTCACTCCAAAAGGTCCATGTGCCCCCAGAGCTGGATGCAGTGTTCCAGGTGTGGCCCCACTAAATGCAGTTCCCAGCCTGAGCATCTGACAAAGGTGTCATTGGGCTGGGACATGATTCAATCCCTGCAGACACAGACAAGGATGCTGCAGCTCCACTATCTCATCACCTTCTGATTTTCCTCACCTATGATATGGATCTGCCTTTGTTTCATTTAGGAAGGGTCAGAAGTAGGAGGGGAGCACCCAAGATGCTCTGTGTGGACAGAGGACAAGGATCACATCTGGAGAGGGTCAGGGCTGAAGGAGTAGTATCTCTACCCACTCCTTTGGAGGAGATGATGCAGTGAGAGACCTTCCCCTCACAAGAGCTTAAAGTGAGATGGTATGAGGCAGCCCATCTCCCTTGAGGGATTCAGGATGGCAATTCCCAAACAGACATGGGATGAGGTGATGGAAATCGTCATCTGGGAATGAGATCTGTTTGAAGTGATTGGGCCAGGGGCAGAACTCACGATTCCTTGGGAAACCATAGCAGGAGCTGCTCCACTCTGCAGTTTGCTGTCTGATCAAGGAAATAACGCTCCTCACATTCCTTTGTAAAGCCTTCCCAGACCACGAGATGGCATCAAAAACCAGTGCAGCCTGAACCAGACAGATTTCCCTCTGGTCTGGCCTCATCCAGGAAACCCAGAGTTTCTGAGGTTCATCCTCCTGGGATGGATGGCACAGAGTGTCCCTCCTTGCAGGGTTATCCCTTCTGGCCCTGGGAAGGAAACACCCTGTTGGCTTTGTCATCTTGCACATTTTTTCTAAATAAATTAAAATTAAATTGAATATACTTCCAGTTTCCCCATATCCCAAACAGATCCAGGTACTTGTCTCACCCATCCCTTGCTGACCCTCAGAAAACTCTCCCAGCACTTTGCCCTTCCTGCCCCAGCTCCTCATGAATGACCCCAATTTCCAGTCCCACCAGTTCTCCTCCTATTTCCATTTCCCCCCTGAGACTAACATATAAACAAAGAAAAGAACAGGGAAAAACAGGGTTACCATGAGAAAATGGGTCCCAAGTGACTGGTGGCATGTGATGGACCCTCACACGTCACTGAGCTCTTGGCATGGTGCCTGAGGAGATAACCTTTCACCCAAGCACCAAAAAACACCCTTTTCTGAAGAATCCTGGGAGGTTTCCCTTCCTGCCAGGAGCCAGCAGCCTTTCTGGCTTTGCAGGCAGGCAAAGGCGCCAGCAGCATGACAAAGTCATTGTAGCAGGGCTCTCCATGAGCCCACACTGTGGCTTTTTCCGTGTGGACTCACCATGGGATGGAGCCTTCATGCCTCAGTTTCCCTTCTGCCAGGCAGACACTGAAAATGGCTCTGCAGAGAAACTGGCCTCTCCCTGAACCCAGATTCTGCACATACAAGACACAGTCTGCATCCCCAGATCATCTTGCAAAGCCAAACCCAACACAGAACAAATACTTTGGCATAAGGAGCCCTCCTGCACAGTGCATGGTTCATGCAGTGAGCAGGAGAGAGCAAGAGATGAAGTCAATGACACAAATAAGAGTCTGGGGATCTCTGAACAGACAGGGGCAATCACAGCCCCATTCCTTGGCCAGACACTTTGGGAAAGCACCTTCCCAACCCTGTATCATGAGGGAAGACTCAGATGAGTGTAGGAAGAAGCCCAACCAGTGAAGAGATCAAGGGCCCACCTTGCTCAGGTTGTTGTCTGGGCCACGGCCAATCTCTGAGCCTGCAGAGAAAGGCAGAATTGTGAAATATTCCTCCAACAAGCTGAGCCCAGAGCTCTCCCTGTAAAGTCAAGATGTCAAAGTTCCTCTGAATGGAAGGTACTGCAGAAGAGCAAAGGACGCAGAGGGAGGGGGTTTTGCTTTCCCTCTGTACAGCACCCACAGAAAAAGTTTTGTGTATCAGTGTCCCTGCTCCTCTCTCACTTCTTTTCAGTGGATTTCCTCCTCCAAGGTCAGCTGAAGTTTCTTTTTGAAGCACAAGAGCTGTCCTCATCCTTAACTCTCCCCATCTTACAAAAAGCTGTCATTTGACCACAGAGGGGCACAGAGGGGAAGTCAGCTCCCACTTTCTGTCACAGGATGGACACACACACACTGAAGCCTTGAAAGCACAAGCTCAGCAAGTGGTCAGGTGCCTGGGGAGAGCAGCTGAGTTCTGAGCACTTCCCACCACTCTGGAATTTCCTGGAGGTTGGGACATGGTAGGAACAAGACCAAAAATTAAAATAAGACCACAGAATCTGCCCCAAAGTGTCTGAACCTGTCTGACTTGTCTAAACATGAGCCAGAGCGTACCCAGGTGGCAAAAAGGCCTATGGCATCCTTGCTTCTATCAGCAATAGTGTGGCCAGTGGGACCAGGGCAGTGACTGTTCATGTGCTGGCACTGCTGAGGCACCTCCAGTCATGGGGGCAGTTCTGGGCCCCTCAGATAAGAGAGACATTGAGGGGCTGGAGCATGTCCAGGGAAGGGAACAAAACTGGGGAAGGGGCTGGAGCAGCAGAAGCGGCTGAGGGGGCTCAACCTGGAGAAAAGGAGGCTCAGAGGGGACCTTCTGGCTCTCTGCAACTCCCTAACAGGAGAGGGGGGGGCCGCATGGGGTCCAGGCTCTACTCCCAAAGAACAAGGGATAGGACAAGAAGAAATGGCCTCAAGTTGTGCCAGGAGAGGTTTAAGTTGGATACTGGGAACACTTTCTTCATATAAAGAGTTGTTCAACTCGGGCACAGCTGACACTGCCCAGGCCAGTGGTGGAGTCCCCATCCCTGGAGGGATTTCAAAGCCATATGGCACTTGGGGGACATGGGTTAGTGGTGGCCTTGGCAGTGCTGGGGAATGGTTGGGTTTGAGGGCTTTTCCAGCCTAAATGATTCAGTGGCACCTCGTATGGAAAGCACATGGGAAGGGTGCCCTGGAGTTAAGGTGTTTTCCAAGAGGAACATCTTGGTCTACCTGGGTCCAGAGCAGCTGCCCTAACCAGCCCCACATCAATGGGGAGACACCACTGGGGAGCCACCCCAGGCAGAAGAGCTGAGAAAGATGACCCCTTGCCAAGGGACAGAGTAGAGGGAAGAAGTTCCCAGAGATACAAAAATCTATCAGAATCATGGAGGAAAAATCGGTTTGGGGCTCATAAACACAAAGTTCCACCTCTGGCTCCAGGAGTACCACAGCCAGGAATTGGTGGGAGAGCAGGACAGAGATGTCTGGCCACACTGAAGAGCCAAGCTGTGCCATTCAGACTATGAGGTTGCAAAGGTCTGTCTCAAGGCAGATGTGGGATGTGTTTTGCTCTCAGCCTCTCTTACCTGCCAGACATGAAAAAAGACATTTCTACCTTCGTGTGAGAGCACTTGGGCACCTCATCAGGCAGAGCACACTGTGTTTGCTTGGAGACTAAGGTGGGGAGATACGCCAGGAAGACACGAAGGATGGAGCAAGGGAACCAAGGAGAGCTTGTCAACAGAAAATAGAGAAAACACTATTAACATTTAATTAAGACAAAGATTTTGCCTTATGTTGGTGCTAAGGATCAATTTTGCCACTGTGCAAAGGGAGATAAACTTTGCAGGAGCAAATAATACCCCTGCCATTGCCTCCCCCGACCCAGCCAGGGCCAGCAGGTCCTGCCCTAACAGTTTTGCTGCTCAGCCAGACCTGGACTCGACTAATCCCAGCAAGGCTGGGAAGAAGCTTTTTGCTTATGTCATCTATTCCTGAGTCACCTCCCTGGGAAGTCACACGACAGGCTTCCTCGTGAGCGGCTGGGCTGAGTTGCGTAACCGGAGTTCCCTGTTTGCACAGACTTGCAAGGAACCAGAGTTCCCTGTTTGCACAGATTTGCAGGGAACGGAAGGGAGGATGGGGCAGGATCCTCCAGACCTACAAAGGGTCTTCAGCCTCATAAGCAGTATCAGCAGCATAAGGCTAAAGGGTTGCCCAGGGAGTGTAGGACACCAAGACCCTCTCCCAGTTTCCACTGCCTTGCTGCATGAATGAAACTCCAGGCTAGGTGTTGGATTCAGCTCTGTTGATGTCTTTCCTTATCTCCCATCCACACCAGGAGCAGCAGCCCCCACCAGCCAGGGCAGCCTGGCCACCCTCTTGCTCAATGCAGGCAGCAAAGCTCGTTTTCTGTCTGGATGGAAAATCTGGCCAACAAACCCCCAGCTTCCACCAGACAGGTCTAAATCCAGTAGAATTAGCCAACACCCAGTCCAAGGGATGCTTTGGTGAACTTTTAAAAGCCACATACTTCAGTAGTGACTCTGGCAGACACTGAATGCTTGGAGAGCGAGGATTTGAAGTCAAGATGTCCCAGCTTCTCCCATGGAGACGTGAAGATTAATTACATCAGTGTCCAACTTTTCCAGTGAGGATTTATCAGGCAGGGTTACAGCTTTATAAAATCCTGTTTACCAGTTGCCCTGGGCAAGTATTTTACTTTGGCAGCTGATGTAGATGTGGAATAACCATTATTATTCTCATCAAGACCTCACAGATGTTGTGCCAGAGCCATGCAGTTCAACTCAGCTGCAGAATCATGTCATAGAAATCTCAGAGTCATAGAAAGACTTGAGTTGGAAGGAGCCTTAAAACTCATCTTGTTCCAAGCCCCATGGGCAGGGACATTTTCCACTACACCAGGTTGCTCCAAGTTCCATCCAGTCTGGTCTTAAACAATTCCAGGGATGATGCTCAAAGAGGGGCACAAAGCCAAGAGTAAAAGAACCTCAGGAGCAAATATTACAGTGCTGCTTTGGTGGTAAAATTATAGTGTTTAAAAGTGTCTGAAAAGGGTGAATTAGGAAAAACCTGGGTTGATACTCCCCAAAGGAGGTCTGGCAGCCCAGCTGGACAGGCTTTGGGTTCAGGGAGGAGCACATTTCACTCCTACCCTAAGCCAAGCTATTTGGTTATTAAATAAATCTGCATTTCATACCCTTGTTGAAAGCAACGATGATTTTAAACCCTGAAGATGAAAAAATCATACCTGCATTAATTAGGGCATTTTTTTTATGGTGGGAGGTGCATATACATAGGTTTTTCCCCTAAAACTTACAGGTGTTGTCCCTGCAGCAGCTTCATTAAGAGCTTTTTGCTGCTCAGTGCTGAAGCAGAGACACCATGATTTAATCAGCAGTGCTCTAACAAGTGATAAGAGAAGTTTACCCAAAGCCTCCTGACCCTTTTCCTAATCACATTCCTGTAGTGGTGGATTTTGCTCCAAAGGCTGAAGCTTGCCAAAGCCTCAGCAAACATCATTCATTTCGCTGATATGCTAAAAAAAAAAAAGCCAGAAAAAGGGAAAAAAAGGCAGGTGTTTCGTGCCTGGTTTGAACACAGAAGGGATTTAAAGGCTCCTGGGAAAGTCTCCAGTGGGGAAACTTTCTGGCTGCATTCAGCATCATATATAAAAACAACCTATCACAGAATCACAGAATGGTTTGGGTAGGCAGAGACCTTAAAGCTCATCTTGTTCCAGCAATGGGCAGGGACACCTTTCACTATCCCACATTGCTCCAAGACTCATCCAACCTGGCCTTGAACACTTCCATGGATGGCACAGCCACAGTTTCCCTTGACAACCTGTGCTGGGGCCTTACCACCCTCACAGCTAAGAATTTCATCCCAATATTCCATCTATCCCTGCCCTCTGGCAGTGGGAAGCCATTCTCCCTTGTCTTGTCCCTCCAGGCCCTTGTCCAAAATCCCTCTCCAGTTCCCCTGGAGCCCCTTTAGGCACTGGAAGGGGGCTCTAAGGTTTCCCTGGAGCTTTCTCTTCTCCAGGCTGAACACTCCCAGGTCTCCCAGCCTGTCTCCAGAGCAGAGAGGCTCCAGCCCTTGGAGCACCTTATCTCAAAAATTATTAACTCATCTCAAAATCTGGCATGTTTACAGCCCAAACCAACTGAAAAAGGGAAACCAACTTTGACACTTCCCCACAGAGGGCAGAAAGTCAGCAGTCTGTGCAAAGTTTTAGTTCATACTTTCATTTCTTAAGAAAGACACAACATGTTTGCAGAAGAACAGGTGGCTTCTCTCTGCTGAAGAAATCATGGAGGGCACCAGCATAGCCCTTGGGATGGGCTCCACTGTGATCCATAACAAGGCAAATGAAAGCTGTTTTATGAGGCTGCACAGGTTTTAAATTGCTATTATGTAACTTGTGGGCAAAAACCTATTTGGTAATAAGGAGGTATTGGTAATAAAGTGGGAACTGCAGCAAGTTAGGGGAAGAAATAAGTGCTAGTTATGTCCTGACTCCAGCTCCTCCACATCCCACACTCACATGACTGGGGCACCGAGGCCTTCAGAGCCAGACTGTACAAAAGGCAGGACAAAACCAGGTTATTCTTCCTGTGTTTTATGTCAACAAAACCTCACAGGCAACATGGAAAACTGAAATCCAGCCTTACAAGGAGAGTGAAGAAATCCTCTGGAGTGAGAGGAAGGTTTGGTGGGTTACAAGTGACTTATCTACTTCTTTTTTTATTATTTTAATTACTGAAGCATAAATAAAAACACAGTAAAGGAGTGGTTAAAAATTACATGCAAAGGTAGGCAATAGTCCCAGGGCCTTCACACACAGACTGTTGAAGAATAAAAACACTTAAACACAGCACTAACCCTTCCAATTTTATTGCATAAATACTGGGGGTGCAGTGAAGTGCATTGTCTTATTTTTATTTTTGTCATCACTTCACTAGGAAGTCTTCTAAACTAAATACAATTTTTAAAATGTAAATATGGCTCAAAATTATTGGATATAAAAAGAATCAGGGTGGAAAAAAATAAATGCACTGGTTTTTGATCACTAATTTTCTATTTGAGGCTGAAAGGTGGTGGGGAATATAGTGTATTCCCACATTCTCACAGAGAGGGGTGAGAAAGGAATAAAAAGAAGGATTATTTTTTCCCCATTAAAGAGAAGCTTTGGCATCATTGTGGTTTAGAACAGGGCTTGAAACTGGCTCCTGACATTACTTTTCTGTGTTGTTCATACTACTTCTGAAAATCAAAAATGAGGGGAAAAGTCAGTTAGCAGAGTAACACAGTAAAATCTTGCTGCATTTCCAGATGAAAACTTGAAAGGATGCTGGCAGGATGGAGGTGGGACAGGCAGGGAAAGTTGGGTGGGATGGAGACAGGATGCAGGCAGGGTGGGGGAAGGAAGCAGGAGGAATGGAGAAAAGATGGAAGATTGAAGCAGGCAGGGTCACAGAATGGTTTGGGTTGCAACGGACCTTAAAGCTCATCTCATTCCAATGCCCTGCCATGGGCAGGGACATCTGCCACTGTCCCACGTTGCTCCAAGCCCTGTCCCACCTGGCCTTGGACACTTCCAGGGCTGGGGCAGCCACAGCTTCTCTGGGCAAACTGCTTGATGTGGGTGGTGTTCAGGAAGGATGGAGCTGGAATGCAGGTGGGATGAAGGAAGGATGGCAGAGAGAAGCAGGTGAGATGCAGGTGGGATTTAGGAAGGATGCAAGCAAGTTGGAGGAGGAAAACTAGATGGGATGAAGGCTGGCTGGAACCAGGAGAGAATCAGGAGACAGGATGCAGGTGGGATGGAGGCAGGATGAAGCTGGAAGAGCAGAGGAAGCGATACAGATGGGATAGAACAAGAGTGCACCAGGCTGGTAGAGGAAAACTAGATGGGATGGAAGAAGGATGGAATAAGGGAGCAGGAAAGATGTAGGTGGGATTGAAAAGAGATGAAAGTGGAACGAACATAGGTGGGACTGAGGAGGGATGCAGGAAGGTTGGAAAACTATATGGGATGAAGGCTAGCAGAAGGTCAGAAACAGGCAGGAGAAGGGATGGAGGGAGGATGCAGGCAGGACTGAGGAGGGATTCAGGCAGATTGGAAGAGGGAAACTAGGTGGCATGGAGGCAGGAAGACAGAAACAGGCAGGAGGAGGGACGCAGGCAGGATGGAGATGGGATGGATGTGGGAAGGTGGGAGTGAGGAATGATGTATGAAATTTGGAGGTAGGAGAACTAGGGGGGAGGGAAGCTGGCAGGTGGGGGGAAGCAGGCAGGAGTAGGGACGGAGGCAGGATAGCAGAGGGTGGGATGCAGGTAGGACTGAGGAAGGTCACAGGCAGGATGCAGGAGGGCTGCAGGCAGATTGGAAAACTAGATGGCATAGAGGCCGTCAGGAGGACAGAAACAGGCAGGAGGAGGGATGCAGGCAGGATGGAGACGGGATCCCGACAGGATTGAGGAGGGATGCAGGCAAGCACCAGCAGGAGAGAAGCAGGCAGCAGGAGGAAAACAGGCAGGAGGAGGTTGGCACACAAGCAGCGGGGCGGGCGGGAGGCGGGCAGC
>VWZD01012952.1:331789-398164 GCA_013396695.1 Sakesphorus luctuosus
CGTCGGGGTGACTCAGCCGCCGGGAGCTGCCCCGACCGCGGCTACCGAGGGCTCGGGGGCTGTGCGGCGCCGTGCGGGGCGGTGAGTCCCGCGGGGGCCGGGCCGGGAACGCTCATAAGGGGCGCGGGCGCGGGTGCGGGTGCGGGAACCGGAACCGGTAAGGGGGGAGGATGCTGCGGGGCAGGGGACGCCCGTGGGGCGGTAGGGATGTGGCCCCCCCTTTCCACGGCTCCGTGGGGGCTGCGGGACACCCGTGGGAAAAAAGCAGCAGCGTCTCCCGCTTTTTCCAGCGGCGTTTTTTGGGGGTTTTTGTCTGTGCCTGGTGCGGGATGGGATGAGATTGCGGGATGCGGGAGGGGGTTGCGCTGCAGCTCCAGGGTGCGGATTGTTGCAGGGGAAATGCCAGGAACCGTCGAAAATCGGCAAACCTTCAGTAAGGGTCACGGGAAAGGAGAGGAAAGGTTGTTTTTGTAATAAAAGCAAGGGGAAACACCCCAGCACTGCTTGTCAGCTGACGCTGAGGTCGGTTTGGCACCCTGGGAAGATCCCGTGACCACAGCCCAGCCTGGGTCTGGACCAGGACCGTGGCTGGGCGATGGCGCTGAAGAAGCTTCCATACGACTCTCTGGCCTGGAATAAATCTTTTATCCCTGTATTCCCCTCTCAGGGATGCTCTGCAGGCGTGAGACAGCAAAGATCGCTTCCTTCGGGCATTTCCCTGCGGGCTGCGGATGAAGGGAAGGGATTTCCGTAGCATTGTGTCTGTGCAAGACTCTGGTTTAGGGATTAGACTATAAGAAGAGGAAGAGAAAATCAGTGCTGCTCTTTTTGGGAGGAATCTTGTGCTTTCTGTGCAGGGAAGCTGTAGAGTTGAGCACTGCAGCTCTTCTCAGGATGGGTTTACTTTGCCAGATACTGCACAACCTGCTCTGGTAGGTTTGGAATTAAATGATCTTTACCATCCCTTCCAAGCCAGACCTTTCTAGGATTCTGTTACCTTACCTGTGTTTGTAATCTGGCTTTGCGGCAAAGGAGTAAGTGTAGGGAAGAGTGCCTCATGATTTTTCTTAAAGAAAAAGAGAATTTAAGCTCTGACAGGGCAGTGAGAGCTGTAATGAAGTCACCAGGCCACGGGTTTGGTGCTGCCAAGCTCACCTGGTGGCACAGCAAGCTGAGCTGGATCGTGCCTTTAAAGGGTTTGCTTTGTTGTGGCTTGGAGTCACTGACAAACCCTGGCAAACAGAATAAAGAACAAAGCCCGGCCTGGGCAAAGGGCAGGTGCTGAGGAAGACACATGACTTGGGCTTTGCTGAGCCACCCCTCACCCCGGAGGGGTACCCGTGGCCCTGGAGGAGCAGGGAAGTGTTTTAGAATTAAGATGGGACAGCTTTTATCTTCCTCAGACCCTTGGAGAAGGGGGTGTGAGTGCCTCTGTCTGTGCCTGCAGGGGTTTGGCCCAGACAGTGAAGAAGCTGAGATGCTTCAGGGCTGTGAATTATCTCATGGTCTGACCTGCCTCAGCTGAGTCATGTGAGCTGGGCTTGGAATAGCCGGTTTTGGGGTTGGGTTGTTGTTTTCTTAGTAAAAGTTACCAAGGACTTGGGGTGATTTGAAGAAGACCCTCGTGGTGTGACTGCAGCAATGAAGGGATTTGCTGTTGTGGGCACTGTGCACCTCCCTTGGCTGCTGTGTGGGATCCTGCTGATATCTGGAATAACGTGGTCCAAACACCTGGAGCTCTGTCCCAGGGAAAGCAGGCAGGGAACTGCCCCGGCTCCCAGATCTGGTTGAAAGGGATGGATAAGGCACCTGGGTGGTGTCTCCTCCTTCCCTCCTCCTCTGCGGTAGCGCAGAGGGATGTGGGTGGATTCTGCAGCACCAGCACAGCCATATCCTTTCAGATACTCTCCTCCCTCTCAGGTTGCAGCTGCTCTGAGCAGCTCGTGTCAGAGAGCCTTCAGCCTCAGTGCTTCCTCCTCACTGGCTGGGAGAAGGTGCTCAAGGGCTGCACTCAGGTGGCCCAAATTTCCTCTTTTTTAACCAACTGGCTGGCTGAATGATGAGCCTCCTGCCCAGGGTCAGATCTGCTGCTGGTGGGTAGTTATTTTTCGCTCATCCTTCAAGAAATGGCATCAGCAGTTTTGGATCCCAAAGCTGGGGGGCTCACTGCTCCTGGAGCTGCAGCCTGGGAGGAGGTGAAGCAGCTTGGAGGGCTCTTTGCAAGCCCCAAACATCTTCCTTCCACCTGGAGAGTTTTCTAGGGTGAAGCTGCCGTGTCCAAAGAGGTCCAACAGCCTTGTTTTTGTTTTGAAGCTACTGAGCTGTGGTGGGATGTGACCCGTGAAAACAACCTTAACTGGGGTTTTCCCAAAGCTGCAAGGCATTTCCAGGGTTGTGGGAGGGTTGCAAAGGGAAGGGATCTCCTGGGTTTGCTGGAGCAACTCCTCTGATCTGTTCACTGTGCATGAAGAAGAGCAGGTATCTGTGGGGTGCAGCAGCTGTTATGCAACTCTGGGTTTGGTGCTGCTCTTCGGGTGGTATTTGAAACAGTGGTGGGGTTTTAGTGGGAGGAGGAGGTTTGTGTGGAGGAGATAGAGGTGGTGGGGGAAGCATGTGCCTGATAAAGCTGCCTCAGGAAGCTCTTGCAGATCAAATCAGCTGGGAAAGGGGGGTGATGGTGGAAACCAGCAGCTTTTTCTTGCTGTGGCGTTTCTGGCGTCGCTGTTGCTCCAGCTGCGCATGACCCAGTGTGGATGGGAATCCATCCTGCCAGTCCCGTGCCTGTGTTGCCCTATTTATAGATCTGCTGGATACAGGGCACTGGCTAAAGCTGGGGAGGAGCAGGGGGGGAGAGGGGGGAGGAGGTTAGGGAGGAAGAAATCCCATGAGGTCAAGGATTTCCCCTTTCTTTTCCAGCCAGATGTTGGGATATTCCATGCCAGTCAGCTGACAGTGTCAGCTCTCCCCCGAAACTTCAGGGCCAAAGGAGACCTCATAGAATAATAGAAAGGTTTGGGTTGGAAGGAATGTTTAAAGGTCATTTAGTCCAACCCTAATGCAATGAGAAGGGACATCTTTAACTATATATCAGGTTGCTCAGAGCCCCATCCAACCTGACCCTGAATGTTTCCAGGGATGGGGCAGCTGCAGTTTCTCTGGGCAACCTCTGCCAGGGCCTCCCCACCTCACAGGGAGGAATTTCTCTTTAATATCTCAGCTAACCCTGCCCTCTGTGAGTTTGAAACCATTCTCCCTTGTCCTATCCATCCATGCCCTTGCCCAAAGTCCCTGTCCACCTCTCTCGAAGGGCTCTCGTGTCTCCCCAGAGTGTTCTCCTCTCCAGGCTGAACAACCCAAGCTATGTCATGGCCCGTAGGGAGGCTCCATGCCCATGGGAGACTTGGCAGGAGGTTTGTTTGCTGAAGCAAGGGGCCGGCTCCCAGCTGTTTGGTTTGCTGGGTTTGCTGGCCCTGGGCCATGTCATGGGGCAGATGCAAAGCAGCAGTCGAGGGGAAACTGCAGGGCTCTATTTTCAGTTTGGTTTCAGGTTGCCTGGAGTGTGGTCTGGTAACCCGAGGATGTGAGGTGTGTCTGTCCCTCAAAAGCTGAGTGTGAGCAGCTTATCAATGCCTTGCAGGGTGGGTTTCAGTCTGTCAGCAAATTTACAAGCAACCCCTTGAAAAGAAAAGTGTCTCTCATGTGGCTTCTGGCCTCAAAAACGCCTCTTTCCTGTACTACGGAAAAAAACAAAGCTGACTGCAGGAAGTACAAAGGGTTTTTGGGGGTTGGATACTTTTTTGTATGTGCATTTTGTTGTTTGTGGTTTTTTAAGATTTTTCATTAAAAAGGTGCTTCAGCTCAGGCTGGTCATCTACAGTCTTCCCATGGCCATGTTGAAGGGGCACATGGCAAAAACCACAGGAGTCATAGAAATGTGTATTTGTTTCTCTGGGTGTAACCTCCTTCCTGCTGCGTAAGCAGAGGAGCAGGATGGGGACACTGGGAATGCCAGCACGTCCCTTGCTTGGAGAAACCTCTGAGCAAGGAAATACGCATGAAACCACTTCAGAGGGGTGAGATTTAGGGGTAGGAGCACCCATGTGCTGTTGAAACTCAGCTTATTTTTTTGCTGAGCCTCCTGCTGAAAGCACAGAATGGGGGGGAAGGGGGGAAGAACTTAAATAAATGGTGGAAGTAGGAGGGGGAAAAAGAAAGAAAGCCCCTTTATACAGTGAGCTGCAGCAGCCTGGGCTTGTTGCTTACAGAAAGTAGGACACTCCTGCTGGGTTTTCTTCTTTGGAAAGGCTAAACTTGGCTGTGTGTGGGTGGAAGCAGCCGGCATGGAGATGTGTGTGAGTCTCCCATCCCCATCCCCTGCTCATCCAGCTCTGCTGCCGTGGGGCTGGAGAGCTGCTGGCAGGAGCTGCGTGGCCAGTTTAAGCCCAGGCTTGCAAAGGTGATTACACATTCAGCTTGCTGAAATGAGCAGGAATTAAAGCCTGAATGTCTCTGCTGTGGAGTATCTGAGGTCTTGGGTTGCTCACTAGGCTTGGAAAACGTGGGTGTGGGAGTTGGTGGGAGGGAGCTCAGAGAGTTTGGAGGAGGAGAAAGAGGGTGCCCCGGTGTGTATGTAGAAATAGAGGAGGTTGTGGCCTGGTGATGTGTCTGAGTCAGGTATGGGGATATGGAACAGGCAATAGTTGCTGGTTTGGGGTTAAATTGGAGTTGGGCAATTGGATGGGAATTATATTAAAGGATGCAGAAGAAACCACCAAGCCCTGGAGGACCTTTGGGTGGGTGTGCTCCTTCAAGGGAGGCTGTGGTCCAGTCTTTCATGCTCTTGGATTTCCCCTGTGTCTCTGTTCCCCAAATTGAGACTTTCCTGGTGCCCTGCACCTCCCTGGGAGGGGAGGAGGGGGGCAGCAGCACAGCCACAGCACAGCAGCAGCCTCAGGCAGCTCCAGTGCATGTGGACCCCCCTCTGCATGGACAGAGGGTCACACCTGGGGCTGTGACCCCATCAGGGTCCCCATGGCAACAGGCTGGCCAAAATGAGGCCATAAAGTCCAAAAATGTGATTTGGAGTGGTATCTTTATCAGGCAGAGCACTGCAGTAGGACCAGAGGTCAGCAAGTCCCCGGGGCTGCAGCCCTGCCTGTGGTTTGCCATCGAGGTGGGATGTCACTTCCTCCATCTCCTGATCCTTATTCTCCATTTTTGTGGAAGTAAACACAGGTTTTAATACCCTCCAAATCCCTTGGATCTGCTTCAAAAAGTGTTTTCCTGCTGCTGCTAATCCTGCAGTGGTCAACAAACAGTGTTGCTTTGTCTGATTTCTCCTGAGCGGCAGGAGGGGGTGGTTGTTTCTCTGTTCCTGTGTCTCTCCTGACCTTTGGGGTAATTGGGGATGCAAAGGGACCTGGTGCAGCCACATGTTTTATCCTCCTCCCACGTGTTGCTGTGATGGTCCTTCAGCCTTGCTTGCAGTGCAAGCCCACCTTGGGAAGTTTCCAATGATGCTCCAATCTGGCTGCAGGTGGAGTGTCCCATTCTGTAGCCAAGATGTGGCCGTCCGTGTCCATCCTGTGTGTCCTGGTGGCCTTTGCCAATGCTCGCAGCATTCCTTACTACCCTCCTCTCTCCAGTGACTTGGTCAACCACATAAACAAGCTCAACACCACCTGGAAGGTGAGTACTGGGTTGATTTTGGGGATGGCTTTTTGGATACACCGCTAATAGTCTCTTTGTGGGATGCAGTGGCTGAGCTTTGGGAGTCTCACCACAGTGGTGACATCAAACCAGTCTTGGTCCCAGCTGATTTTTCCAGTGAGGTGATGCTGTCAGGGATTCCTGGAGTGACAGTAACCGGAGCTTCTCCTCTTTGGAGCAGAGCACTGATGAATTTGTGGAATAGGAGCAATGTCAGGGGAAGAAACTGTGCAGAAGGCTGGAAACAAGCAGCAAGCGTCCAAATCTGTTGGTGACCTGTCCAAACCCTCCTTGGCCAGTTTGCTGTGGCCAAAGCCTTGAGATGGACCTTACTGGTCATAATGGGTTGATCCTTGAAGGGGCTGTGTTCTGTGTCTGTGGGTAGTTGGCTCTTGACCCCTGGGTTTTACAGCAAGTATCAGCCTGTGGTTGGGATTCAGGGAGCTCTGGAGCACCAGGCTGGTCCCAGCAATGTGCTTGGTGGCTGTGAAGAGTTGTGTCCCATTTCTGCTTGTCTTTTCCCAGGCAGGGCACAACTTCCACAATGCTGACATGAGCTATGTGAAGAAGCTCTGTGGCACCTTCCTGGGTGGGCCCAAGCTCCCTGAGAGGTGAGTGCTGGGAGAAGAAGGTGACGCCCCTCTAAAACCTTGTGTGGGTCCTCCACATGTGTCTGGAGTGGGTGAGGGACTCTCCTGGCAAACAGTGAGCAGTGTTCCCATGGGTGCAGCCTGGTGTCCATCATGCATGGAATTAGGCATGGTGCATGCATGAGGGGAACATCCATCCTATGTCCTGCCAGACACTTGACCAGTTGTGCAATCTGTTACCCTTGAAACTGAACACTTAGAGGAGCTGCTGACCTGTCGGAGGACGTCAGAATTATTTATGCTCCTTCAGCAAGCAAACAACAAGAGCCCTTATCCTCCAGGTCACCTTCAGAGGTGGCTGAAGAGTCCAGTGCACCCGGTCCTGTTACACTGGTGTTCCTGTGACGGGACTTCCCTCTTGTCATTCGCAGGGTAGACTTTGCTGCAGACATGGAGCTGCCTGATAACTTCGACTCACGGACACAGTGGCCCAACTGTCCCACCATCAGTGAGATAAGAGACCAGGGCTCCTGTGGCTCCTGCTGGGTAAGAACATGAGCAGTTTACGATCCTGTTAATATAGAGTTTGTTGGACAAAAAACATGCTGTTGAGTTTGCTGCTGAACTGTGCAAGTCATAGGATGACAGAATGGTTTGGGTGGGAAGTGACATTAAAGCTCATCCATTTCTAACCCCTCTGCTGTGGTCAGGGACACCTTCCACTTTACCAAGTTGCTCCAAGCCCCATCCAGCCTGGCCTGGAACACTTCCAGGGATGAGACAGCCGCAGCTCTGGGCAGCCTGTGCCAGGGCCTCACCACCCTCACAGAGCAGAATTTCTTCCTACTATCCCATCTAACTCTGCCCTCTTGCAAGGGGAAGTCATTCCCCCTTGTGCTGTCACTTCAATTTCTTGTCCAAAATCCCTCTCCAGCTCTCTTGGAGCATGGGAAGGGGCTCTCAAGTCTCCCTGGACCCTTCTCTTCTTCAGGTGAACCCCCCAAGCTCTCCCAGCCTGTCTGCAGAGCAAAGGGGCTCCAGCCCTCAGAGCAGCTTTGCTGCCCTTTGTGAGGGAATGGGGGTCCTGCAATGTTTGATCTCTTCAGTGTCTTCTCCCAGCCAGGCCCATGCCTGCTTCACTCCTTGCCAGGAGGTTTCCTGGTTTCTCTCCCATGGCCAGCTCTGATGGTGTTTTGGGGCTGCCCACAGGCTTTTGGCGCCGTAGAAGCAATTTCAGACCGAATCTGTGTTCACACGAATGCCAAAGTCAGTGTGGAGGTCTCTGCTGAGGACTTGCTGTCGTGCTGTGGCTTCGAGTGTGGCATGGGGTGAGCTGCTCCTGGTCCTTGTGCACTTGGAAAGGGGGTGGGAGGAGCTGGGACACAGCCTACAGATGCTGATTGCCTCACTTCTGTCTTCCTGGTCTCTCTGTTGAGCAGGAAGCTCCACTAGAAGTTTGTGCTGTGAGTGCTGGAGTTACGTGGGGTTAGAAGGTGATTTCGTGGACTGAAAGTCCCTCTAGGACACATCCTGCCCCCAGCATAGTGGATGATGATGGCTGGTGGAGGGAGGGCAAGCACACAGAGATGCTCTCCCATGCAGAGCTGGCAGCTACCAAAGCCGAGGGAGGAATCTTTTCATAGTTCCAGATCCTCGATTTTCAGGCACAGGCCTTTTGTCTGTGGCTTTTCCGATTGTAGAGTGCAGGGTAGGGAGTTGAGTCTCCAAGTCCTGTTGCTCCTGGCAGCAGAAGCTGATCAAGGACCTACTGAGGAGGCACTTTGGGATTTGGAGGTGTCAGTGCACTTAGCTCCTTGCCTGAGGCTTTGGTGTCTCCAGGCAACTCCTGGGGAAGGCAGGAACAGACTAAGAAAAGGTTCAGTATGCCCAAAACTTTCCTTCAGCCACCCAGGCTGGCTCCATTCCCCTGCCTCCCCCAAAATGGGATGGCTCTGAGCAGGCTGGGGTTGGAACTGCTGCCTCTTTCTCCAGGTGCAATGGTGGTTACCCCTCTGGCGCATGGAGGTACTGGACAGAGAGGGGCCTCGTGTCTGGGGGTCTCTACGATTCCCATGTGGGTAAGTCCTGGTAGATACCCTTGGGAAAGCAAAGAGGAGCATCTCTGCTTGGTTAAGGTGCGTGTCCTTCAGGGTGCTTCTGTCCTGGTCTGCATCCTTGTGGTTACTCCCTCCTTCAGCTCTGGGCTCAACTCCAGCACCTCTTGCAAGCAGCTGATGCTCCTGTCCCTGTGGCTCCTTCGGGTCACTCTTTTGGGACAAGGGTCCCTGGGCAGCACCTGAAAGCTGGACACCCTTCTGGGAAGGGAGCCTTTAGCTCTTAAAAATCCTACAAGGCTCCTGCTTCCACAGCAGGAATAAATCAGGCTGTGAGTTTCCTGTTGTTCCTGGTTTTGGACCAGTTCAGTACATTTTGGGTGAGGTCAGGAGTCTTCCTGACACTTTCCCCCTTCAAAAAGTGGTTTCCTGAATGGAAACTTCTGCCTCCTCCTAGCATGGCCACATTCCCATCACGTTCCCATCTTTTCCATCTCACTGTCAAGAGGCAGGTGGTGGGAAGCAGGTCCAGAAGGAAACCCAGGAACTGACTGTCTGGGGGTTGCCCATCTGGCAGGGGAAACCTACCCTTGCACCCCACTGATCTGTGGGATTCCTGGGTCAGAAAGGTCCTTTCTTGGGGCATCTGGTGTCTTCTCCAGTGTGGCTGTGGGGATTTTTGGGGACAGCCACTTCATGTCACCCCTGTCCTTGACAGGCTGCCGTCCCTACTCCATCCCACCCTGTGAGCACCACGTCAATGGCTCCCGGCCCCCCTGCACCGGGGAAGGAGGAGGAACCCCAAGATGCAGCCGGCACTGTGAACCTGGATACTCACCCTCTTACAAGGAGGACAAGCACTATGGTAAGAGAGGTGACCTCCAGCACAGCTCCAGAGCTGCTCCTCATGACAGCTTGGTGGGGTTGGCAGGGTTGGACCTATTCCTAAGCTGATTTACAGTGGTTGTGTTCTGTGCTTTGTCCCTGGGGACTCCGGTCTGGTGGTCCTGGAGCAAACGTCTGCCTGGCAGATGGCACAGTTTGTATTTGCTGAGACTCAGCTGAGATGGGGCAAATGATTTTAGTCCCTCATGGTGCACGTGGCTGGTGCTGAGCCCTGTCTGGTGTCAAAGCCACCTCCTTCTGACTCCTTGGCAGTATCCAACCCTGTACGTGTAGGATAATCCAGATTTGTTTTAGCCTCAATTCATTTGGATTGTTTGTTGAGGATGTAAAGGGGGAAAATTTCCCTTCCCTATGGAATAGGCCATTGGGTACAAAATAGGACTGGGATGTAATAATTCCCTGTAGAAGAGAGGTATCTGGAGCCCACTTTTCCTGCCTGACTGTGTCAATGTCTCCGGAGAAGCTGGGTTTGAATTCAACCTGAATTTAAGTAGAAGAGGCCTCTTGCAGGGTCACCCTGAGCAACCTCAGTCAAGCCATCCAATCCCTGTGTGGCCTGACAATGCAGTCCTAATGATGGTAATTTTTTCCTCCCTAGGCATCACATCCTATGGCGTCCCTCGCAGTGAGAAGGAAATCATGGCTGAGATCTACAAGAACGGCCCAGTGGAAGGAGCCTTTATTGTCTATGAGGATTTCCTGATGTACAAGTCTGGTGAGCACCAGCACTGAGGCTGTGGGGAGCCCTGTTCCCTACTTCATCCAGAGGTTTTCTCCTGTGTGGCCCTCGTCCCTCTGCTCAAGTCTGAAAGTTGATCTCAAGCTCTCACTTGAGGATCTGGTGTGGCAAGACCATGGGCAGATGCTGTCTCCTGTATCTGTTGGTTTATAGCAAGGGGGAAACAGTGCTTTGGACTGGATCAGGGAGGGAACCCCAACAGGGACCACCCCACATTCCAGTTGAGAACAATAACCCAGATTTTAGGTAAAACCCTGGCAGAAGTACTGCAATTCCTTGTTCTGAACTGCTTTTGGGCCCCTTGCTGTGTGTCTCTGGGTGTCCTGTGTGCTGAGCTGGTGCTGAGCATCAGTCACAGAATGGTTTGGGTTGGAAGGGACCTTAAAGCTCATCCAGTTCCACCCCCCTGCTGCAGGCAGGGACACCTTCCACTAGGCCAGGTTGTTCCAAGCCCCATCCAACCTGGCCTTGGACACTTCCAGGGATGGGGCAGCCACAGCTTCTCTTGGCAACCTGTGCCAGGGCCTCACCACCCTCACAGCCAAGAATGACCTCCCACTACCCAATCTCTCTTGTAGTTAAAACCATTCCCTCTTGCCACTATGTCCCCATGTAAAATTCCTTCCTCCAGACTCTTTAAGTTTCCAGTTCATATTTAACCAAAAACTTCCTCTCAGCTACTCTCTGTCACCAAATCAGGTGTCCTATAAGCTGTCAGTGCTCTGTGGTGTGGAGACACGGTGCCCATGGACATGTTGGTGTGTTGCCTTGCAGGGGTGTACCAGCATGTGTCCGGGGAGCAGGTTGGAGGCCACGCCATCCGGATCCTGGGCTGGGGTGTGGAGAATGACACCCCATACTGGCTGGTGGCCAACTCCTGGAACACCGACTGGGGGGACAACGGTGAGGCACTGCAGGGAACACCCACCCCATCCTCCTTGGTGTGATGGGGAGGTTGAGTTTTGCTCTTTGTGTGCTTCCAGGCTTCTTCAAAATCCTCCGAGGGGAGGACCACTGTGGCATCGAGTCTGAGGTTGTGGCTGGCGTCCCCAGGACGGAGCAGTACTGGAAGAGGATGTAACCCTGATCAAACCACAGATAATCCTGAGTCCCTGATGCTTTTAACTGATAGTGGGTTGGGTGCAGAGACCCCCTCTTCGAAGAGACTATAGTTGAGATTACTTTATTAAAGCTTTTTATCTTTTTTTTTATTTTGTTTTTCAATTTTGGGGGGTTTTTCGTGGTTTGTTTTTTTTTTAATTGTACATCGGAGCTGGAGGTGGAACTGCTCTACCAACCTTCTGCTCCTGGTGGGTTGTAGCCATGGGGCATTCCCTGCTCAAAGGACTGCTGGAGAGCTCGCAGGCCTCTTGGTGTTTGGTTAGCCTGGACCAATTCCAGCCCAGTTTGTTACTGGGAGGGCAGGAAGCCATAGCTTTGTGCTGGAATTAGGGACTTGCTGGGGCAGCAGAGATGGATCCTGCTGGAACACCATGCCAGGGAGAATTTGTGCACCCCTGGCTGGGGTGGTCTGACTGAGGACCCAAAACAAGCAGGGAATGTAAGTGTGTGCCTTGAATTGGCTCAGTTGAGACCTATTAGTGACAGAATACTGAGAAACTTGATGTAGGGCTGGCCCTGGCCAGAGCTGCCTGCACCAAGTCCTTTGTGCATTGCTTGCTCTGCTCCATCCACTCCACTTTTTAAACCACTTCTTCTTGAACTGTTCATTTGCTTTTTTATCTGCTGTAGTCTGGGGTTATTGATCCTGGGGAAGGGCCTAGCTGGAGCTCCATGAGCCTTTGATCAAATATCCTGCCAGCATCTAGGAGGATGCTGGAAAGGGCAGACCACTTTATATCCTGGCTGGGCAGCTTGGTGTGTGCAGCAGGTCATGCCTGGGCAAGGGTGCAGCATCCAGAATTGGGGTGGTCTGGGGCTGCAGGTCTGAATGCTGACTTGAAGGGTGGCTCCCAAGTCTGCTGCAGGGAGCTCATGCACATGTGTGGAGGTATCTCACTGACTTGCACACAGTTGAAGCTTTTTTTTTCTTGAGCCACAGGCATTAAGGAAGAAAAAAAACCTTATTTTTGTTACAGGGGGTTGTAAAAGTTGTGTAGGAGGAGTCACATGATTTCCCAACACTAATATAATAAAAGAGCTTTTTTTTAATTTTAAAGCAAGTATATTACTGAGCTGAGGCTACAGGCTGAAACACATGAAGCAGCCTCTCCCATGCACTGTAAAATAGCCCCTTACCTCTGCTTACTCAGACACCAGTGAGCCAGAGCTGTGCTGTATGTGGCTGGAACAACTGTGCCAATAAATGATTTCTCCAGTGTCTTGTCTACTGGCCCTTGGTTGCTTCAGCTTGACTTCCAACCACTTCAAATTATTGTCTGGTGTGCAAGCAGGTGAGACCATTCTGTCAATGGTTTGGGTTGCAAGGGACCTTAAAGATCATTCAGTTCCAAGCCCTTGCCTGCCATGGGCAGGGACATCTTCCACTAGACCAGGTTGCTCCAAGCCCTTTGCAACCTGGCCTTGCAGCTCCAGGGCTGGGGCAGCCACAGCTTCTCTGGGCAACCTGTGCCAGGGCCTCACCACCTTTACAAAGAATTTCTTCCCAATATCCAATCTAACCCTGTCCTTTGGCAGTGGGAAGCCATTCCCCTATGTCCTGTCACTCCAGGCCCTTGTCCCAAGTCCCTCTCCAGCTGTTTTGGAGCCCCTTTAGGCACTGGAAGGGACTCTCAGGTCTCCCTGGAGCTTGTTGTCCAGGTGTTCCCAGTTTTTCCAGCCTGGCTCCAGAGCAGAGGGGCTCCAGCCCTCACAGCATCTTCGTGGCCTCCTCTGGACTCACTCCAGCAGCTCCACATTCTGATGCTGGGACCAAGAGCTGAAAGCAGCTCTGCAGGTGGGGTTTCACCTGAGCAGAGCAGAAGGGGACAATCACTTGCATGTCCTTAGGCAAGTGTGATCAATCCCAGCCCTGTCCTCTGGCCTTTCAGGTGACAGCCACTGCTTGGGGTTTGTGCTGGTGATGGAGAACGTGCTTCAGCCTGGATCTGGGGGCAGTCAGGCCTGCTCCCAGCATCTCTTGAGGAGGAGGATGCACCCAAGGCACTGGAGCTGTGCCACCACTCCTGCTGCCTGCTGGGCAAGCTCCTTTCAAGGCTAATTTACTGCCCCTCAGCTGTCACCCTGGTTAAAATTCTTCCTTTGTGTCTGGCACACAGGGCTGTACTGTGATACCCTGAGTTGGCACCGTGGAATTGCCTCTGAGCTGAGGGCTTGTACACTTCTGTGGGGAATGACTGGTGTGAAAGAAACAACAGCCAGAAAAGAAAAAGATCCAACACTTTCTTTCCCAAAGAAAACTTTTAATTTCAACAAGATGGGAAGCTGCACAAAGAGAGCCACCGCAAGTTTCTTTAGAACAACAGCATAAAACTATCTACATTGGTACCTGTGGAGTTGGGGTTCTCCTTTTGAACAGCCTTGGCCACAGGGGCTGGGCCTTGCAAAGGCCACCAAAATGTCCCTGGTAGCTCTGTTCTGTACCAGGACAAGGGCACTCCTTCCCTTCACAAGAGCAAAGCAGCATTTGAGGGGGGTGGGTAGGGACCTTGAAAACAACTATCCACCCCAGGAAAACAGGACTTGCCTTTAAAGTGTTGTTTCCTCTTTTAAGTCCAGCCTGATGTGTGTTTCAAACCATCCTCTCCCAGTTCTCACATCAGTGTAACCCAAAGCACCATCCCAAAGCTGGAGCCAAGTAGACCAGGGAAACCTGCCCTGGTCCCCCCACCCTTGGTGGCTCTCCAGCTCTCCCAGCCCATGGCAGGGATCACTGCTGCCCTTCAGAGTGGCCAATGCCCAACCCCAAAAAGTAACCCATGAGGGACAGCAGGGTGCAGACTAACTCCCCTGCCTTCTTCTGCTACCACCACCTCTGCTACCTCGGGCTGGGGAAGTGCAGAGCCCAGACCTAACAGTGGAGTCAGACCTGGGATTATGAGCTGAGGGCCATGCTGGCATCTCCTTCTTCATTTTAACCACCTCCCCACTGCCAAGACAAGGGCTTTGCCAGTGCAGGGGTCATCTGTCACAGGGCAGGGAGCTGCACGGCTGCCTTTCAGCTCGGGGCAGGTTAAAGTGGACAGAGCATCCCACCTATTCAACATTAAAAAGGCTTCTTTCAGCATCCTTCAGCACAACAGAAATGGGATTACTGCCTCTGCCTGTTTCCAGGCTGCAGGATTGTCAGCCTGGGCTGAGGGCCAGAAAGTAGCCAGAGCTTATTCCCTGGATAAGAAAGCATGTTGCTCTCCCAACTGAAGCAGCGTCCTTCCAGCACGGAGCAGGTACCAGAGGTGATGGGCAAAAGGCTGCCTAAGAAAGGGAGGCAAAACCCTCAGGGTTTTGCTCAGGTCTGAGCTGAAAAAGATGCCTCAAATCTCAAGGAAGTAAAGAAGCCACTGGAGTTTCTATTTCAAACCATCCTAACAGAAAAAAAGAAAAAAAACAAACTCAGGTAAAACCATCCAACAAGAAAGAAGGCGAAAAAAAATACTCAACCCTAAACAGGATGACTCCAATTAGCATTTGTAACCATCCAAGCAGCTGGCAAGGCAGTGAGGATGGAGTCCAGCAATGCCACACTGTCACCCCGGGGCTGCAGCTCACCAGGGCGTCCCATCCTCGTCCCATTCCTGGTGCCCAGGGCCTGGCCATCCCCATGGCAGAGGACGAGGAGCCTTCTGCTTGCGCTGCCCACCTGCCAACCATCTCTCCCCCCTGCCCGCCCGCTGCCCATCAGTTCTCTCCCGCCTGGACGTACTCCTCAGTGGCCTTGGAGAGGGTGCTGAGATACTGCCAGCTCAGGGCTGCCAGGAGCATGGCACAGGACAAGTAGATGGGGGAATAGTGGTGCCGGGATGCCATGGAGCTGCCAGGCAAGCTCATGGCACGGATGGAGGCGATGACCTGCTGTGTCTTGTTGGAGGACGGGTCTGTGCTTGGGATCTTCTGGTAGATCTAGAGAAGGAGGAAGGAGGAGTTATGCTTTCCATGCGAAGCTGAGGGGAGAAATGGGAATAGTGGATGGAAGAGGAAGGTTTAAGGGCCACTGTGTCCTTGAGAGCAACCTCGGTGGTAGTGGATTGCCATGGAGCAAAGGATGCCCGGATGGGTCCAGGCCATTCTCCCTTGGGAAGTGCACTAAGCCAAGCTGCCTCTTGAGGGCACCCCATGATGGTACATGGACCACATGGAGCCCTCAACCACCAGTGGTGTTACTGGGACCAGTGGTTCTCACCCTGCAATCCTCACTCCCTACCAACATGCTGCAGCCCACCTCAAACCAGAGGGGACACCCCAGTGTGTGACTCCCTGGAAACAGACACCTTCCTCAGACCATACCATGGTGTTTGGGGTTTTCTCTTCAAATCCCATGGCATTTGGGATACTTGTCTGCATTAGTCTTAGCACGGTGAGCACAGAGATTTTCTGGGCTAAGCTGCTGAGGTGTCACCATTCCTTGCCATGGGATTGGCCAGCCCACAAAGGGAGGTCTAATAACCCTTGCTTTGGGGTCTCCCTGGTGCAGAAATTACATCTTATTTAACAGCCCTCACTGGATCTGGTTTCTGGGGAGTGGGGTGGTTTCTTCCACCCACTACTTGATCCTTCACTTTTCACCTCTGCAGGACGATGAAGTTGGGAGTGAGAAAGTGCCCTCTGAGGCTCCTCTTCTCAAGGCTGATCCTCCCCAGCACCCTCAGCTGCTGCCACTTCTTGTGCTCCAGACCTTTCCCCAGCTCCCTTCCCTTCTCTGGACATGCTCCAGCCACTCAATGTCTTTCTTGTCATGAGGGCCCCAAAAATGACCCCAGGATTCAAGGTGTGGCCTCACCAATGCCCAGCACAGGGGGTCAGTCACTGCTCTGGTCCTGCTGCCACAGGCCAGGATGCCACTGGCCTGTTTCTGCTTCTCAATACAGGCCCAGACCAAGGGTATGTTCATGGGAATACATCGAACACCCAATTTGATCCAGGCCAAAACCACATTCCCTGCCACCACCAAAATAAAGGATACAAGGAAAGGATTAACAGAATCACCACATGTGTTCCCAATTCCACACCAAGAATAGGCACAGGAACATCCAGAAATCTCTCAAAGCCAACTGCTGAACCTACCTCTTCCACATACTGGTACATGATGGCTTTGACAGCTTGTATGTTTGTGGCATCCATCATGAGAGTGACAGCTTGTCCCTTGCGGATCTTCACCACACCCCTGAACACCTGCTTGTTGTTGTAGCAGGCAGCCAGCGTGGCAATAGCCATCACCTGAGGAGACACATGAAGAGCCTTTACTCCACTGTGAGGAACTTGCCAAGGGGTCACCTTGGCTGTAGTGACATCAATGGCATGACAGTGAAGTGGAGCACAACATCACCAACTGCAGAAATGGTAAGTAGCAGGAAAGAAGGAAGAGATGGGAGAGTAAAACAGGCCAAAACCAACACGATCCATAACCTCCTTCACCTCCAGCTTCTTGTCAGCTGAGCTGCAGATGGTGAAGAACTACTTGAAAGCAAAGCTCACCTGGGGGATAGCACAGAAGTTGAAGACACTTTGGTTTTTCAGGCGGGATAAGTACGTGAGGACGTCGGGGACGTGGTGGAGGGCGTTGGTGATGAGCTCATTCAGACACTGCACAGCCATCTCGATGTTCTCTGGCTTGGCAAGGTCCGAGAGCTTCTGTGCGTATCTGCTCCAAACCTAAACACCAAGATAAGGACTCAGAGTTGGAGGGGACAGTCACGTTGCAAGAGAGATATCAGTAACAGCCTGAGGCGTGGGAGAGCAACAAGAACCACCAGAGACCCACAAGAGCCTTGAAGCACTACTAGGACAAAGAGAAGCAGGAAGAGCAGGCTGTGGACACGTGATGGTGACCTTCATGGATACAAAGGGGTTACAAAGAAGGAGGAACTCATCTTCTTGAGGAAAAGAAGAGTCACACATCAGGCTGACACAGAATGGTTTTATTTGGCAGGGATGTAAAAGCCCATCTGGTTCCAACCACCCTGCCACGGGCAGGGACACGTCTCACTAGACCAGGTTGCTTCAAGCTCCATCCAGCCTGGCCTTGAACACTTGAACATCAGGAAGTGTTCTGTGACAGCTGAGCCACATGGAAAAAGGACAGAAAAATTCTTGGAGGGCCTCAAGGCACGTAGACAAGCATCTATCTGTCAGGCACAGCCAGAGCTGATCCTGCCCCTGGGAGCAGACCAAGATCTCACCCAATCTTATTCTCCCTCATTCCTAGAGCCAATCTAACAAAGAGGGAAATAAAGCTGCTCAACAGATTCTTGGCAGTTTGGGGAAACATCACCTTGTGCTATCATGTGTACCTAGAGAGCTGCAGACAGATGTGGAACTTGTCAGCCAGTTGTCATTAGAAGAACTGTTATTATAGAGCTGTACAGCCACCAGTAGTGATTCTATGAAGTTTTCCCTCACCTCTCTGGGCCAGAACTCCCTTCCTTCCATCTGGTCCTCCAGATAGTCACGGATGATGTTGGTTTTCTGTAGGAAGAGGCCCATGGAGTTTGCCAGCTCCGTGTCCTGCCCCACAATAGAATCTTCCAGCTCTGATGCAGAGAAGAGACGGGAAAGGCCGATCCCCACCAGCCCAGCAACGTAGTGACAATACTGTGAGGTGCCAGGTTTGGAAAGGGTGGAAAAAACAAGATAAAAGGAGCAGTTACAAAGAGATGCCTGTTTGCTACAGAGAGGTTTACGAAAATGATGCTCAGAAAGAACTGACAGTTCATTTTATGCAAGCTCCCATGGCCCTCCCTGGGTTGTCTCAGTTTTGCCATGAAAACAAACACCTTTTCCCAAACACCTCACCAGGGATGTCCCACCAAGGTGTCATTCTGCCTCTAGCAGCCAAATAAACTGCCCATGGGGGAACAGCTGATGTGATGAGTCACCCAAAACATGTGCTGGTGGGCAACACCAACAATCCACACCATCCTCCTTGTCACCCACATGACCAGGAGGCTCTCAATGCCTTCCCCAGCCCACACAGCCTCCCTCATCCAGCTGAACCCTCTTCCCACAGGCAGGAAGACAGAGATGCTCTGTCTCCAATTTCCATAGACACAAGGTGGATCCTACCTGGAAATGTTATAAAGATGTATAGATGTGGCACTTGGGGACATGGTTTAGCAGTGGCCTTGCCAGTGCTGGGTTAATGGTTGGACTTGATGATCTTAGAGGGCTTCTCCAACCTTACTGATTCCATGATTTTACTCATGTTCAGTCCACTCCTCTGTCCAGGCTGACTTACCATATCCCACTCACGCTGAGAGTCCACTTTTTTCTCCAAGAACTCTGCCATTCCAAAACCCATCTTGTGGCAAATATCTGCAATCACATCCTGGTAGACCTTTGACAGGTTCCTGAACTCCATAGAGATCTGTAGCACAGGTTAAAAAAATAAAAGACAGTGTCAGAAAAAAACAGCAGAATTCAACATTTATTAAGAAATCAGAAAAATACTGTCTATCAGGCTCCAATCCTGCCCTGGCTGGAGATCTGGGACAACTCCCCCAACCAGAACTGTTTCAAGATCCTTGGAGCACAGGCTCAGTCTGTTCTCAGTCTAAATGGGATGGTCTCTGGCACGAGATCAGACACAGCAACATCTTTGGGAAGGCTCTGTGGCCTTGGACTGGTATCATCTGGGAGCTGCAGGACAAAACTGACTGCACTTGGTGCACAGAGTTGTTTTCTTTTGGAATTTCAGAACATTCCATCACATCAGCCATGGAGAAAAAATGGAGAGGTTTGTGGTGCTCTGTTCGCCTGAGGTCTCTCCCAGCTCTGGCTTCACAAGGCACATTTTCCACAAAGAAGGTATGAAGTAATGGATGAAGTGTGAAATCCTCCTTCTCCATGTCCTGTAACATGGAATCACAGAACGGTTTGGGCTGGAAGGGACCTTAAAGGTGATCTAATTCCAGCCCCCCTGCCATGAGCAGGGACACCTGCAATGTCTCAATCACTATCACACTGAAAAAAAGTTTAAAAAGGGCATCCTCCCCCTCCCAAAGCTGTGAAGCATCACATTTTATTGTGCTAAGCTTTATTCTCTATCAGTGGGTAACTGCAGCCAGCCCAGTGTGTGTGTGTGCAATAAGAAGGACAGTGGTGTGAATGATTACAGCCCTGACACCACTGCAGATACAGGTTTTCCTGCTGGCTCTATCCGTGGATGCTGGCACATCCCTGCCCTGGGTCTGTCTGTAAAATAAATATTTCAACTCTGCTTCTGTCTCAGTGGCTTCAATTCCCTACACAAAGAAGCACGACCTGAAAATACACCTCTACCAAATATTGTCAGAAGCTTTTTACTATGAGGGTGGTGAGGCACTGGCAGAGGTTGCCCAGGGAAGCTGTGTATACCCCCAAAAATTCAAGGTCAGGTTGTACAGGACTTTGAGCAACCTGGTCTAGTGGAAGATGCCCTTGCCTTTGGCAGAGGAGTTGGAATGAGAGGAGTTTTAAGGTCCCTTCCAACCCAAACCATTCTAGAGTTCTACAATTCTCTGATTATTAAAATCACACCAGACCATGTGAATAGCACATACATGCCAAGAGTGAGCAACGAAGTGCCCACAAACTCCTTCCCAAAAGCTTTTCTAAAGCCCCAAGCCTCTGGCATACCAACCATATCTGTCACTACACATCCAGAATCCCCTAAAAAATCCATCTGCCCCTTCCCAGAGAGGCACAGCCACTGTTGTGCCAAGGATGAGCATTAAACTTAGAACACACCTGTTTTCCAAAACAATTTTCCCATTCCTACCACTAGGGAAAGGCTGAAAAGGATAAAATAGATTTAAAATGGTGCAAGTTGAACAAAGCAGAATTTCCTCAGAAAACTGAGATTCATCTCCCTAGAACTACACTTTTGCTTAAAGAGAGCTTAAAAAACACCCTAAAAAAATCAACCCAGCTACTCTTGATCGACGTGAGCCACAAATACACTGCAGCATCCACCAAAGGCCAGCACCTACAGCAGAGTCAAGGCCCTACAGCTACATCTGCACCAGAAACTTAAGTATCAAGGATGGACTCAAACGACCTTCAGCTCCCCCATCAGTGGAGCCCCTGACATGCTTCTGATTCCAAGCAACCCCCAAGGCAGCCCCTGGGAAGTAACATGGGCCAAAATCCACTTCTCAGGGACAGTCTGGGATGAAAACATGCTGTTCAAAGCTAGACTGGACAAGGCTTAGAGCAACCTGGTCTAGTGGAAGGTGTCCCTGCCCATGGCAGGGGATTGGAGTGAGATGAGCTTTAAGGTCCCTTGCAACCCAAACCACTCTGTGATTTTATGTTCTGCATGCTGAGATAGTTTAATGGTTTGGACATGGCCAGACTTTCTCAACCAGCCTCCAGGCCAGAGAACAGGCCCCAGTATACTGTGGCTTGCTATGGAGACAGCAGCTCTCTGTGACTTCCTTTTAGAAGAATCCTTAGAGCAGCAACTTTAGGCAGTATTGTTACTAATAACAGTGAGGGGCTTTTTTATCTTGTATCATAGAATTATAGAACGATTTGGGTTGCAAGGGATCTCAAAGCTCATCTCATCCCAACGCCCTGCCATGGGCAGGGACACCTTCCACTACACCAGGTTGCTCACAGCCCCATCCAGCCTGGCCTTATATCAATCTCATCAAAGACCTGCAGACAGACTCCAGGAGCCCCAGAGCAGATCCTGCAGGATCACTGGGAACACTAGCCCATCCATAAGCCAGGGGCCAGACAAGCTTTCCTTGTCTCCCAACCTGTTGGGTGACACAGGACACCCAACCCAAGCAATGCACAGTGTTGGTAACAAAGCCAAATCTCTCTCCACAAGACAATGGTCATTCACTTTTCCAACAGAAGAGGCAAAAAGCCACGTTTTCGAGCTGGTACTTTTTCCACAGAGAGATCACCACCTCTGGCTCATAGACAGAGCTGCACGATTTTGGGTTTCTCACTCCAGCTCAGCATCCAGCCTGATATGCAGGTGATGGAGCCCTTGGGAAAAGCTGTAGGACTGAACAATCTCTGCAGGCATAATGTGTAGAGACAACCAGGCACCCAAAGGTGCCACAAGGCAGCTGAAGTCAGGAGGAGGATTCCTTACCGTTGGGAAGTCTTCCAGCACCTGCCGGTCCTTCTCCTTGCTCTCCGTGTACTTCCACTCTGGCTGATAGAGGTAGGAGTGGAACTCGTGCAGCATTGGGACCTTCACATCCAAGGGGATGCTCATATCATCCTCTATAGTGTCCAGGGCACGGAGCACCAGGTAGAATATACAGACAGCATGTCTGGGAGGGGAGAAAAATCAGGAAACCCTTACTAGGATAAACAGCTGAGATGACCCCCAGAGCCTTCAGCAGAGGCCCTTCAGGCTCAGGATGCCACACACTGGCACTGCCAGGTCACTGATGACTTCAGAAGACAGCAGCACTTCAGCATGCCAGCTTTTTCCTTCGTGAGGAGAAACATGGCACGGATTTTGGCTTTCTGAAATGTGTAGAAGGGAAGGGTCAAGCCTATGATCTCCCTGACCAGGAAGATCCAACCCTGCAAGCAAGGCCAGGGCTCACTAAGACCTAAAGGGCAAAGCCAGAGGTCACCATATTGGAAAAAGCAAATGTCAGACAGGGAAGGGGGGAAAATCAGCTGTACTTTTCCCATCACTTCCCCTTCTCTGCACACAGCAGCCTGTTATCCTGTTTAGGGGACAGTAAGGGGGTGCCTTACTGTGCAACAGAACATCAGCACTGGCAGAGAGAGCAAGATCTTCTTATATTTTCTACCTCCATGCACAAGACATTCAAGCCAATCCATGTGTCCCCCAGCATCCCTGATGCTGGAAAGCTGTTTCCCCTCACAGTCCCACTGTCCCTGCCTTCCCCAGCCCTGCTTCCTTCCCCAGCCCTGCCTCCTTCCCCAGCCCTGCCTCCACATTCCTGCAGCAGAAGAAAAAACAAAACAAAAAAACCAGTCCTGATGGCAGGAAATACTTTTTCCAGCTCCAGAATTTAAACAAAATAATCCCTAGGTCTCCACGAGCACAGGGATACGTCAAAGAGATGAGGCATTTATTAATTGTTTAACAAATGGAAACCAGCTTGGACTGCTTAAATGCTAATTACTTGGTGACAGTGTTGTACTCCTGGGATGACAATGTACAAGCACTGATTAAGCATCCAGGAAAAACTGACTTGCTCTTAAAGCCAATACTGTTAAATTTGGCTTTTTTTCTTGACTGAGGTGTATTTAACACCTCCATCAAACCACACATCTGTGGGATCATGAGCAGCTCATTCATTCCTCTTCCTTTGCATAACTGAGTTTTTCCACTCTAACTGGGTTGTAAAGGTTCCTCCAACAGAATGTAAGTGCCCAGGACTCCAACCCACTTCCAGCAGCAACTTCCACCAGCAGCGACAAAGGCAGAGCAGAACCTGAAATGCCATCCCAGAAGCACCTCTCACGGTGGCATCATGCCAAGGGAAGAACCAGCTGTAATTCCAGAGCCCAGCACAGTTAAAACACTTCTTTAACCCCACAGAGCACAACTGCATCTCTACCTTCCATCATATACTGAATTTAGATCTGTGGCAATTTGGGCAAATCAGAGAAGAAATTCTTTACTGTGAGGGTGATGAGGCTCTGGCAGAATTTGTCCAGAGAGGTGCTGGATGCCCCATCCCTGGAAACATTCAAGGTCAGGCTAGATTGGGCACAATTGGAAGCTCCCACTTCAAGGAGCAAGTCTGGATCACCGCAGGGCTCAAGCTCCAGCTCTGTCCTAGGCACAGCTCCCTCCTTCCCAAGTAAGGAGGTCTTCTTTTTCCTTGCCACCATGTTCACCCTCTGCCAGTCCAAAGCTGCTGAACCTTCAGGCATGGATCCTGAAGGGTCCCAGGGACAGGGAGAACTGCAGGGCTGGAAGTGGGGGAAGGCAGGAGCATCCCTCTCCTCCTCTCCAGCACCAGGAGAAGAGCTATGACGTTGGCTCACACTCCTCTCCACCAGCAGCAGTGGAGATGTTGGCTCAGCTGCCAATGAAACTGCAATTTTGAGCCTCCCACCTTCCAGGACAACGCCCTGACCACGGAGCAATGAGCTGGACAGGGCTCTGGACAGCAAAACATGCAGGTTATGGGGCCAAAAAAAATAAGTAAGAAGGAACCAAACATCTCAGCTCAACTACCAATACGCTGCCTGGCCAGGGAAGCTCTGCTCCACACACTCATCCAGAAGTTCTCTGTTTTCCAGCAGTTCTTTTGGGATGTATGTCTGTAACCACAGGGGTTCAGTTGAAATCCCTGATGGGGTTAACATCAATGCAAGCATTTTTTTGATCCAGCAAAATAAATTCCTTTGGTAAGGTTGCTGCTCTGCCTATTTCTACATCCTTTGTATTTCCCTCTTTTGTGCCTAAATTCTCCAGCAGAGCTACTGTACTTTGAAAATGAGTTTCCCCTGATCCACTACAGAGCCAGCTGTAATTCAACCACCATCCCTGCAAGGCCTTGGGTTGCAAAGATCCAGCAAAAGCATTTTTAGAATGCCAGGCAGAAGTTTCTGTGCCCTGAAGGGAGGAAGCCTTCCTGATCCCAGCAAGCTGCAAGGCAAGGATTAAAGAACAAAAAAGACACACAAAGAAGATAACTGCAGAAAGATCAAGGCAAGCACACAGCAGACTGTCACTGCTAACAGGTTTCATGGTGTTTTATTAATTGGCCTGTTTTTTCTTAATTTCTGCATTAGCTAATATACCAAGCATGGAAAAAAAAGTTTAATTCTTGGCCTCACTTGTACTTTTCCACACAATTCCAGCCAAAACCACTGCATTTCTTTGCCTTTCCTGTAAACCAGGCTGCAGGCATCTTTTGATATACACTGGAAGCAGCTATGGGGCAACTCCAAAATGCCAAACCAGTGCTCAGAATTTCAACAAGTCACCCAGTGTTTGGGTGCAACTGCTCAGCAGAGCTGCAACGTGTCTGGTTCAACTTACAGAACCCCCTAATTTGATGATTAACCCATTTGGGGATTAACTGGAGATTTACAAACTGGAATCAGTAATTACCATATGAATATAAGGAATTTATAGAGAATATTTACATGCATGAGGTCCTGAGCCAACTGAGCTTTGCATCCTCTGTTACTATTCCCATTTGAAGCTTTGCCTGCATAGGGCAGCAAAATTTACACAGCAAAAAATGAGTGTGCAACGATCCCTCTCCAATGACTGTGGAGGTTTTGAGGCAGCTGCTTCCAAAAGCACTTCTCAGGCGGTCCAGACCCTTTGTCTGCCCCAGGTTTTTCCTCACCTCCTCCCTCCAGCCGGCCTGAAGGCCAGTGCCAGCCCTGGCACTGCCGGGACACATTCCCAGAGTGTCACATAGGGCACAGGGCCAGGCCCTGTGTTTAACAGTCTGCTGGCCAGGAAGCTGCAGTGTCTGACCCAGGGCTTGCTCAGCCCAGGGACCCAGTTTAGGGGGGGGATGTGGAACAGCCAGCTCGGACGTGAAAAACCCCACGTCCTGCTGCACGGGGTGGGGCTGAGCCGGGTAAGTCCGGCCAGCTCCCAATGAGAGAGGGAGCATGTCCCAGCAGCTTTCCCAGAGTAAAAGAGCATATGGGGGCACTGCATGGACCAATTCCTGCCAGCTCTGCCAGGGAACCCTGATATTGGGAGGCATCACACCCACCACCTCCTGGGGAGCCCCAGTGTTGGGGGGCATTGCACCCATCACCTCCTGCAGAGCTCCAGTATTAGGGGGCATCACGTCCATCACCTCCTGGGGATCCCCAGCGCTGGGGTCTGCTGTACCCACCACCAAACAGGGAGACTCAGTGCTGGGGAGGAGAATTACACCCACCACCTCCTGGGGAGCCTCAGTGTTGGGGTAGCATTGCATCTGCCACCTCCCAAGGAGCTCCAGTCCCTCGAGGCATCACACCCATCACCTCCCAAGAATCACCAAAACTGGGGTAGCATCACCCGTGCCACCTCCAGGGGAGCCCTGTTGTCAGGGTCGCATCACACCCACCACCTCCGAGGGAGCCCCAGTGCCGGGGGTGTCAGTGCTCCCCCCCAGCCTCCCACCGCGGGACCCCAACGACCCCCTCACTCACCGCAGCTCTCCGTCTAGAGCCTGGATGACGGCGGCGAAGCTGCGGCTGGTCTGGTTGAGGTATCGGTAGCAGGTGCGGAGACCACATCCCAGCGAGTCCTGCGGGCAGAGCGGAGCCCGGGGGCCCGGTTGGAGCAGCGGAGCCGGGGGCGGCGGGGCCGGGGGTGCCGCGGGGGCTCCGCGCTGTTGCCCCCGCCGCCGGCCCGGCGCCCGGGGCGGGTTCCGCGGCGGGGAGAGTGTCAGTGTCCGGCGGAGCAGAGACACGGCCCGCGACCCGGCCGCCATGGGGGCGCGGTGGCCGCGGGGGGCTGCGGCCGCTCCGCCCCCGGCCCCAAACCCGCCCCTTAACCCGCCCCGTCCCGTGGCCAGAGCCGCTGCCATGTACGGGCAGCACCGGGGCAGTGCGATGCAAGGAGACGGGGGGATGCTCGCACGGTATCGGGACTGTGCGATGGTCGAGGATGATGCCGTGCACGGGCAGCACCGGCGCGGCGCATCGCTCGTTGCCGGTGAGATACACGCAGGGTATTCCTGAGCAATGCACAGGAAGCCAGAAGCCGGCGGAATGCTCGAGTAGCACCGGGGCTGTGCGATTCCCGGAGCTGGTGGGATGCTCGCACGGTACCGGCACCGAGCGATGTAAGGGATGCTCGGAGCCGGTGGGATGGATGCGGGTACGAAGCACCAAGCAATGCTCGGGAAGGCAGAAACACGTGGAATGTTCGGGATGCACACAAGGTACAGGCACAGAGCAATGCAGGGGATGCCCAGAGGGGGTGGGATGCTCACTGGGTACCAGCAGCGAGCAGTGCAAGGAAAGCCTGAAGTCGGTGGGATGCTCGGGAAGCACCGGGGGCTGTGCGATACCCGGTGTCAGTGCGATCCACGCCGGGTACCGACAATGATCAATGCAATGGATGCTCGGAGCCGGTGGGATGCAGCAACGCACAGGATGCCCGGAGCCGGTGGGATGCTCGCAGGGTACTGGCACAGAGCAATACACGGGAAGCCTGAAACCAGTACAGGATGGCCGGAGCCGGTGCCACGCGCAGAAAGCACCGGAGCCGTGCGATGCACGGAGCCGATGGGATGCACGGAGGGGAAATAGGCACCAAGCGATACTAGGGGTATCCGGAGCCGGTGGGATGCCCCAGCTGGTGGGTACTCGCAGGGTACCGGCACCGAGCAGTGTAAGGGATGCCCGAAGCCTGTGGGATGCTCAGGAAAGCAACGAGGCCATGCACAAGGCGCACAAAGCCAGTTCGATGCTGCTCACCGGTAACACCGGGGCCGGTCCTATGGACACTGGCCGTGCGACAGTCACCCATAGCAACGCCGCATCCCCGCCGGGAGATGACAGTGTACCCCCTCGTTCTCCTCCTCCCGTCCCCCGCTGCCCCTCCGGGGCACCGCGCACCGACGTACGGGGCAGCCCAGCGCATCCCTCCCCGCTCACCGGGTCGACCCGCGGCATGACGGCGCGGTAGCCGCCCATCTTGAAGCGCAGGATGTTGTAGATGTCCTCGGGGTGGCCGAGCCATTTTCGCAGCAGCTCCATGGGGGCCGCGCTCGGTCCCTGCCAAAGCCGCCGCCGCTCCCGCCGCCCCCCGCCCGCCGCCTCACCGGCACAGCCGGAGCCGCCCCCGCCCGGCCCCGCCGCCAATCACAGCGCTCCTCGCATGGCTCGGTGGGGTGGGCACGGCGACGATTGGTGAAGACGCGCTCGCACCAGCGGCGCGCCAGCCACTGGAAAGGCGCCGCGGCTGGTGTGACGGCCGGCGGCGGGCGCTGATTGGTGGCGGCGCGTGTGGGCACAGGCGGGGCGGGAAGGAGAGGCCCCAGAGCCCAAGTGCGAGAGGGGGACCCGGAGGTCGTTGTTGTCACGGAAACGTGGAATGGTTTGGGGTGGAAGGAACTTTAAAGGTCATCTCATTGCACTACTTGCATGGGCAGGGATACCTTCTGCTATCCCAGGTTGCTCCAAGCCCTGTCCAACCTGCCTCATCCTTCCAGGAATGGGGCACCCACAGCTTCTCTGGGTAACCTGTGCCAGGACTTCAACACCCTCCCAGCCTACACTTCCGTCTCAATATCCCATCTAACCCTGCTCTCTGGCAGTGGGAATCCATTCCCCCTTGTCCTGTCACTCCACGACCATTCAAAGTCCCTCTCCAGCTCTCCTGGAGCCCCTTCAGGCTCTGGAAGGGGCTCTCAGGTCTCCCTGGATCCTTCTCCTCTCCAGGTGACCCCCCCAGCTCTCCCAGCCTGGCTCCAGCCCAGAGGGGCTCCAGCCCTGCAGCATCTCTGTGGCCTCCTCTGGACTCTCTCCAGCAGCTCCACATCTTTCCTGTGCTGAGAACCCAACAGATCCCAACTGCTACCTCATCCTTGAAGGTTCAGCTTTTGGGGTTCTTCCTTGTGGGTGGCTTTATTCCAGGAGTTGGACTCCAATGGTCATTGTAGGTCCCTTCCAACTCAGGATATTCTATGACACTTTGTTTTAGAAGGGCACTGAAAATACCATGCCTCTTTTCCAGGCCCTCACTGACATCCTCAAGGACATGATCAGATAGGACATTAACCGCCTTCTTTCACACCATAACCCCATTAATTAGCTAATTCAGCAATTCTGTAACCTACAATCACTCCAGGGAGTTGCAGTTTACGGGGGAGGCTGTGCAAGCCTTGCCTGGGAAGCAGCAACCTACAACAGAGGTGTTTACCTCCAGCATTCCCAGTTGATTTGCAATCCATCTTTAGATTCAGTTCCCATTAAACAGAACCCTGCTGAGGAAAGCTGCTGGTACCATCCCCTACAGGCAGCACCAAACAGGTGGTTGTTAACCAATTTCATGCAGCTAGAATTTCCCTGTACACCTCAGGTTTTAACCAACAAACTGCCAGAAAAGACACACTTAAGATGAACATCACTAGTACTAATTCCAGCTTTTCAATTTTCACTCAAATAAGCAATTTATTGACAAAATAAACCCAAATCCAGGGAGACAGGACAGCAGAAGCTTCTGCTTCATGTATAGAGACACAGCTCAACAAAGAAGGGACTGCATCATCTCTATTTCCAAACCTTTTTGCTTCCAGGTTTCCTTGGAGATCCCGAGTTTTATGCAATCTCTGTCACACCAATTATTTTTAGCGTTTTTTACTTTTCCAGTGAGATCTGGATTTGGCAGTTTGCCACAAAGCTGAAACCTGTGAACTCCACCACGCACTGCTGACGTAGGTTTTGTCCCTTTGGAAGGGAGGAGCTGTTCCTCTAAGATCTGACACAAGGAACAGCCCCTCACGTTTAACCTCACCTAGCACACAGGCATTCAGCCCCAAAGGCAGGATTATTTAATTCTTAATCAAGCTGCTTAGGCAGACGGATACACTCTGTTCTGCTGCCTCCACCAGGGTCAAGGGATCAGGTCACTTCAGACCACAGCAAACACCTGCTCAACACTCCACACTTTCCATCCACTGCAGTCTGAACAGGGTGGCCGAAACAGCTTAGAACTGGTCAAACTCTACATTGTTCACTGTGAAAAAGACATGTACAACCACTTTCTGCCTCCACTCAGTGCTGCAGCAAGTCCTGTAACTTCCACCCAGCACTGAACTCTGCCAACTCATTGTCACTAAGGACCAAACGCAACAGCTGAAAGGAACCATGAAGACCTTCTCGAGGCAATTAACAGCACAGTTCAGAGACCATCTAGCACCCCCATAGAAAGGTGGAATGCAAAGTCAGGTCACTCTGTGACGGGGGAAGAATCGCCATCCCTTGGCAGCACCTCAGGCTGGCACTGAGGACACCACCACGTAAGTCTCTTAAAGCCACCTGGGGGTCCAAAAGCTCCCTTCATCACTGGATGTCCAAGGGGACACTGCTCCCTCTGGTAGATGTGGAAGTGCAGCCCTTGGCCGTGCAGCTTGAGGTGCAGCCAGTCAGAGCTGAACTGAACGGCACAGTCGAGCAGACGCTGCCGATCCGAGAGAGCCAAGAGAGAGCCTCGTGTTAAGGGGTGGATCTTGGCCAGGTACAAGATCTCGTTCTTAATGATGTTCCCTGGAAAGGGTCAGAAATAAGGAGACAATAGGGATGTTTCTAATCAAGATTACGTAGATCTCTGGCACCAATCTGTGACTTCTCCCTCAAGGATCACAGCCATTCCCTGTATCAGAGGTGGCATTCAAAGAGTAGACTTAGAACTGGGATTGGACTGGAAGATATTCTCTTCCTTCTACCCTTGAAGCAGACCTTGAAGATAACCACATACCTTCAGAGCTGGACCAACCAGGAACCATAAGGCAAAGGAGTAAAACTCTTAGACATGCAGCTCAGGAACTGCAGACATCCCACCCACCTTCCTCCATTTCTTGCTCTGCCACTATTCCTTGAACTCACCCAGTCCTGAAAAATATCTTTGGTCTAAGAGGGTGTAGCAGATGGGATTGGGTGCATGGAGGGCCTCCAGGGCCTGCCCACGGTGGAACTCCATGGACAGGATGTCAGAAGCAGGATCAGCCCTTGGAGAGGAGCACCAGTGCATCCGGCAGTTGTAGAAAGCAAGGAAGCCTCCACTCTCAAAGTGCAGAATCAGCCTGGGAGAAGCAGAGAAGTGGAAGTCTCTCATCAGAAACATCCCTCAGCCATTTGTTCTATTCTGCACCAGGCCACCATCTCAAGGTAAGGTGGGCTGTTTAATGATTTCAGCCACCTTCTTGGTTGTGAACCCCCACAACTTATGGAGAGTTGTTTTATTCTGCTGCCCCACGGTCCCTGGATGACCAAGGCTCCAGCAGTAGGACCCATAAATCAGGGAAACCAATACCAAAAGTAGCACAGAAAGCTGTCTAAAAATACTCGTTCAGAAATGAAGTAATGCTGCAAAAGGCTGCAGGCTGGGGTGCATGGAGTGTGTCCCTAACAAGTACAGTGATTCCAGCTGCCCTAGGTGTTTGCTATTTATCCAAGGCTTTTTTAAGCACATAATTGGGAGAAACTGGCGTTTTCAGGGCATGATTCAGGCTGGCATCCTAAAACTTCTCTTTTTAAAGATAAAAAAAGAGCTGGTACTATAATCCTCAAGCTGGCAGGCAACATGCATCCCACAATCCCACTGTGGATTCCCTGGTTGAACACACCCCACACCTACTTACACCATCTCTCATGCCTAATTACCTTAGGAATTATTAAAGAAAATCAAGGCTAAGAGCATACCCACACAAATTTAGTTTGGGACAGAGGAGTGCCTCTCTAGAATGACAGGCAGGAAGAGGGAGGGCTCCACAAATACCTGGGTACAGGGTCCTTCCAGTCCCCTCTTTTATTGGCTTGGCTTGCTCTGGAGAACTCATTTGCCCGGACACTGCCGAACAGGCCAAAGTGGAAGCGCAGCCAGTGTCCTGGACCCTCTGTTGCATCTGGGGCTTCAGATCCTGAGTGCAGGAGTTCCTGCAGCTCCCCATCCTGGGAATGGGGAGCACAAACCTGCTCTTGCCCTCTCTGGACAGCAGAACCTGCCACAGCAGCATCCTCTTTTTGCAGCACTGTCTCTTCTGCAGTTGGTCCTAAGGGAACTTCAGCTGCCACAAATGCCAGGTACAAGTTCTTCCCATGAACCTGAGAAAAGAACCCTGAGATACTTGGGATGTACTGAGTGTCCATATAGGATCATGGAATCACAGAATGGTTTGGGTTGGAAAGGACCTTAAAGATCATTTCATTCCAACCCCCTTGACATGGGCAGGGACACCTTCCACTAGAACAGGTTGCTTAAAGCCCTGTCCAGCCTAACCACGAACACTTCCAGGGATATAACCTCTGTCTGTTTTCATACAAGTGACTATTTTCTACCACCTCTTTTAGATGCACATCACCCCAGACTGAACACGGGATTCATCAGCATCTAAGCCATTCCAACCAGGGCTGCAGTCATCCTGACAGCATCCCTTGTCTTTAGGAAGAATAAGGTGCTCAGATGACACTCCAATGTGACTCTCCCCCGATTATTCTGCCAGGCCAAAGAAACACAGCAGGACAGACATTCAGGGTTTTGAAATCTGTCATCATTGTTTCTGATTCACCTCTCCACTTTGTGCTGGGTGCACTTCATGCTTCTTATTTTGCTTCCCACTTTTAAGCAGAGGTGAGGCCGCACCAGCATTTGGCCAGTCAGGACCAAATCATCATCTGAGGGAGGTTAGGGAAGTGAAGCCTCCAGCAGGACCAGCCTAGTGTGACTATCTCATAAGGATGGCCACAGCACAGACATCTCACCTTAGCCAGGGGAAACCCTGAGGTAAACATTCTCAAGTTCTGCACCTTCTGTGACCCGATGCAGGACAATGGTGCTTTCCCTCAGACTTCTCATGGATCAGTAAGTTCATTCTTTAGCACAGCTCACCTGGGAGTCCTGGAGCCTCAGGGCATTCAGGTCATTCACGTTGATCTTCCGGCTGCTTCCCCCCACCTTGACCACCACTTGTCCCACAAAAGGTGAGGTCAGCAGCTGGAACCTCCTCACTGATGGACCCTCTGGCATCTCCAGCAGCTGTTGAGCTATTAGCAGGTCGTTCTCACACTCTGTCCTAGACTTGAAGGGAAGTTGCCAACTCAGAAATACACAAAACCAGTAAGAGGCTGAGCTTACCACAGTCTCCTCACCCCCATCTTCTTCCATAAGTTGCTGTCAGGACCCAGGAGCTGGAGGAGTTTTCATACTTGGGGATATATGTCATTTAATCAAACACAGCCCTGAACAACCTGCTCTAATGGCAGTTTTCACCCCACAAGCAGGAATTTCGTCCAGGAATCTCCAGAAGTTCTTTTTCCTGGTATAGTGGAAGGTATCCCTGCACATGGCAGGGGGCTGGAACAAGATGATCTTTACCGTCCCTTCCAACCCAAACCATTCTATGATTCTATGAATAATGACCCACAACTACCCATGTTTTTCCTGATACAACTACTATGGAAAGTGCTGCTCTGGAATTAGCACATCTCCACCCCTTGCTTACCCCACTGATTGCAATGGCATGGAACCAGTTAGGGAGCATTCCTATGCTCTACTAGCAGCTTCTGGGATCAGAAGACTGTGGATGAGGGGAGGTGAGGTAACATCATCCTACAGCACCTTGTGGCTCCCACCAGGAAGTCACACCAGTACACAAGAAGTTTTTTCTGGCATGAAATCCCAATCATTGCATTCTGAGGACTTCTGCTAGGACTGCGTGTACAAGAAAGCAGGTTCCAGGACCAGGAAAGCTCAGCTGGGCTTTCATCACACAGTGCCAGTTCTCCCAGAGACCAGCACCAACCAGAGGCTCAACTTCAGGCTCTACAGCACACAGAACCTCAGGATCTGAGGTACCTGGCCCAGCTTAGATTGATGTGAAAAATCAACAGCAATCCTGTGGTCCTTCACCAGAAGAACCACTCCCACCTCATTCCAGCATCTCAGCTTCTCTGCTGGCTCAGAGACAGCAGCCCCTGTTTGCATGAGCTCAGTGTGACTAAAACCAAAGCCTCTAGTGCCACATGCTCCTGCCACAGTGCAGGGACAACTCCTGGCATGGCTGTGAGGAGGAACAAGGTGTGAGCACATCTTCAACAGGAGCAGGCAAGGCAGCAGGGCTGCAAAAGTCTTCCTGTGCTGCAGCACAAACCAAATCCCTTTTGGAAGAGCTTATGAGGAAAACATGTCAGGGAACATTAATTTAATGTCTTAGATCCAGGTAAAGATATTAACTGGTCACACAAACTAACTTTACCAGGGTAAAAGACTGTCTCCAAGGACATAGGATAATTATTCACAGGTCTGCTCCAGTTCCACAAAAACAAACAAACAAAAAAACCAAACCCCTGCATATTGTGATGATCAAGAGGCAGATTAAGAGACAGCTAAAGAGATGTTCATGCTGCCAAAGGTACCAGAAGGACTTTGGATGCCTGGAACAGCATTTGGCTACTGGACACAGGTCATCCAAGGGGTCTGCCCCAATTATCCAGGCTTCATATCAGGGAGCTGCTGATTCAGTTCTTAATAGGCTCATTGTGAGAGACTGGAAGTGCAGGACACTCTGTAACATGTTAATGCCCACACTCCCCCAGCTGTAGCCCCTCTGACAGCAGAGAAATACTCCTCTTAAAGAGGAGAGGCTTGCCTATTCCCCAGACCACCAGAAGAACCAGCATCTGCTGTCTCTGATCTCCTTCCCTCCACAGACCTACCCACTTTACCTTCTTCCTCTAGACCTACCCCACTCCAAGGAGGAAGAGGAGGGTAACCATTCCCAGCCCTCTGCAGGGCATGACATCCATGTCTCCAGGAGCATGACCACCTGAACTGGTACTTTTACAGGTCTGAAGCAGGGAGCCAGGCCTCCAGGAGAAATCCTGCCCCTGCATGGGCTCATTGCCAGTCGTTGTGCTCAGACAGAAGCCAAGCACCCATAGCAGAACAGAGCAAGGACAAGGCTGCTCAGGTTCATCCATCCCAACCCAGCTCTGCCAGCTCACCTGCACCCAGGGATTGCAAGAAGCCCCACTGTGACCTTACAACCCTGTACAAGGCTCCTGCAGGGAGTTCAAAGCACAGCCCTGACCCTCCACATGCAATCACAGGGGTGCAGAGCCCCCCATCTTCTCACACTCAGCCAAGCATCAATTTGCAGCTCTCAAAAACAACTGAGCCCTGAGTCCCCACCCCATTCTCACTCAAGCCTCCCCGGGGCAGGGGAGGCACCCACTGCAGTCCTCACATTCCTACATCCAGCTTTCAAGCCACTGCTCTCCCCAGGTCCACGCTGTGCACCATTAGAGAAGGAGGCGGGACATTGCTCCCTTTTCTGCTCCTCCATGCTCCACAGCCCTTTCTCCGCCCCTAGTTCTTCCTCCAACCCCCTCCACTACCCACCCTCGCCAGGACCGGGGACAGCTAAAAGCGATCCATCCACCTACTTTTATAGGGCAGAAGGATCCTCCTCCCAAATAGCAGGGAGGCTCCTCAGTTGGCTGGTGGGGCAGGAATGGGCGTGTTTCAGGTGCTGACCTCCTGCAGCTTATCAGCTGTACGGGTCTCTAGAACTTGGTTGGACTGGGAAGGAAGTTGAGCACCCTGGGAAGAAGACTGGGTGCTTGTAGGAGGGCTCTGCTTAGCCACCTCCAGTCTCTGCAGGAGCAAAGCCCTTGTGCAATGTGATTTGGGCTTGAGGGTGTTGCCTCTGAGTTCAGCTGGAAGCATTTAAGCTGAACAACAGACTGCTGAGTGAGAAAATGTTAGTGAGAAGACCAGAACGATCAATTATTATCAGAGTGCCCCGAGGGGCTTTTCCCCTCTGTGCTGTGTCAGGGCTGTTACCAGCTGCATGGGCAACACACTGGCTGCTTTTCCTCCTTTTCGTTAACATCAGGGAGTCACAGAATGATTTGGGTTGGAAGGGATGTGAAAGATAAAATCCTTCCATCCCTCTGCTATGGGCAGGGACGCCTTCCACTAGACCAGGTTGCTCCAAGCCCTGTTCAACCTGGCTTTGAGTTGCTGCATTGCTGGGTCTGTCACTTCTGGAGTTTGTCATCCTGCACTGGCCATCCCAACTCCTACAGAATGGGCTCTGTGTGGCTTCAAGGCTTGGAGACAACATTCAGTCTCCTGCAATGACTCATTGCTTGGGAGTTGCCAGGTCTGAGCAATTAATTTACTAAAGATTTTCCCTCTCATCTATTTTATGGGTTATTTATATAGGACAGGGAGCAATGGCAACACACTGAAAGAGGGGAAATCTAGGTTAGATATTAGGAATAAATTCTTCACTATGAGGATGGTGAGACATTGGAACAAGTTGCCCTGCGTGGTTGTGAATGCCCCATCCCTGGAAGCATCCAAGGCCAGCTTGGACGGGGCTTGGAGCAACCTGGAAATAGTGGAAGGTGTCCCTGCCCATGGCAAGGGGTTGGAACTGGATGGTCTTTAAGATTTCTTCCAACCCCTTAACATTCTATATTTCTGTGATTTGGAAAAACATTTCCACCATGAGGGTGATTAGACCCTGGAACAGGAAACCACAGAGGTGGTAAGATTTCCATCCTTGGGAATATTCAAAATTTGACTGATCAGGGCTCTGAAAAACCTGACATCATCCCATTGCACTGAAAATTACTCTGTAATTGTATCATTATGAACCTCCCTGGAGCAGGACCCACTGCACCATTTCTTCTCCAGGTGCACTTAATACCTTATCATTTACCCCCATCCCTCTCCAAGAAGCCCATGAGGGTAGATAGGGTGAAGCAGAGATCTTCTGGTTTTATTATCATTGTTTTATTTCCATTAGTTCTAAAGGTGTAGAAGTTACATGGATTGGTAGCCATACTACTTCATAATAGATAGTTTTTTACATCTTTAAATAATTACAGCTTGTTCAGTTGGTTGGTTTCCCTCTCCCCCTTAAAAATAAGTGTCTGTTTCCATGAGACCTTCCCAGATGACCCAGGAAGCTTCAAACGTTATACATGAGGAGAAAAAAAGGCAAAACAAACCACCACCCCTGACATAGTCACAGCTTCAATGGTACATTGAGTTGTTGATTGGTTTTAAAGCTCCCTTGCAATATTCCTGAGCTCTTCCTGATTCCACCCTCTCCATCCAAGCCCATAAGATTGCAAGTGATCCAAGGATCTCTTCTGATCAATTTACAAAGAATAACCAAAGTGAATGAAGATATTGCACTTCCTCAAAGAGCAAAGACATTTAGAAATGGTTAAGTGACCTTTCTACGCCCCTGTCCCCCCATCTTGGTTTTCATCTGCTCATCTCACTTTGGTGGCCACTGAGCCATTGCCAAGGTCTGGTTTGACACAACCAAATCTTGTGCTGCAAAACCTTTCAGCATCAAAATTTTCATGGTTAGTGATATCTCTAAGGGAACAAATGCCACAAATGCATTAGAGTATGTGCTGAAGTGTTTTGCAGGAGTGGGCTTTTCCCAGGGGATAGTTCTCAGTTCTGCATTTCTGTAGGACCTGGCCTGGTATGGTACTCATGAGGTTCTCCAGCAATAATAGCAACAACAATAGCAATAATTACCTTCCCTTAATGAGTCTCTAACAATTGTATCTATTTCATTACCAAAGCATGTTCTAAATGCCCCCCATCATAGGCAGGAAAGCAGAGCTCAGGTGGAATCCTGAATTTTGTGATTGTCCCCTCCTGCAAGAAGGAGCTGAATGTCCTGAAAGTGGTGCCACTTTTATCCTCTTGTCCTTTGAGTATCTCTTCATCTGTCACTTCCAAAGTTTGTCCTTTTGCTTTGGCCATCCCAGCTCCTACCTACAAGAGTCTCTGTGTGACTCAGGGCTTGGAGAAAATGTCCAACCTCCCACAATGACTTGTTGCTTGAGAATTACCAAGTCTGAGCAATTAATATTATAATCTAACATTTATTTGGAAAAAGTTTTCCACCATAAGGGTGGTCAAACACTGGAACGGGAACCCAGAGAGGTGGCAGAGAATATTCCCATCCTTGGGAATATTCAAAAGTTGCCTGAGCAGGACCCTGAGAAAGCTGATCTAGTGCCTTCTAATTTAAATTACTCTGTAATTTGATCATTACAAGCTCTGAAGAAGGGGACCTGTCAATTATGGTGAATTTGTGCACCTCCTCAAATGATGGTGCTGCATCTGAGTTCAGTCTCTCACCATCTTGATATCAGCGTGGCCAGAATGCCGAAAATGCTCCTGGATCAAAAATAGGTTTGCAACAGTTTGGGGTGATTACAAGAACCACAGAACCAGGTGTATCTCAACTTCTACTGCTTCTGCTGCAGAAAAGGGGGGGACAAAAGAGCTGAATTCTACCTCTAAATAGTTGTCCTCTACCCCTAAAGTTGTCCTCACATCCCCAAGGGCTTCACCATTTGAAAGCAGGCGTCTTGTTCTGCTCTCAGGGTCTTGTAAATGCTCCTTGCTCTGTTTCAAGAATTATTTTTAAGGCTTTAAGAAAGGATATGAACCAGTTAATAGGTCTCTACTGTGGTCATTTAGATAACCTGAGGGAACAAAAGTCAAATTTATGTTCTACAGGGATTTTCCCCTCCGGCATTGCAAGCACAGTCCTTTATGATACCTTGGAGTGTCTTCTAAGGAGAAAATTTCCACCATGGAGTTTGGCTTTGAAGGGAGAAGGAGGAGCACAGCAATAAGGCAAGGTGGGCAGAACCCCTGGGAGCTTCCATATGGAAAGAGAAATGGGGGGTGTGGTTGGTCTGGACTTCAGCTCCTCTCCAGAAGGCCACCTGCTCCCCTCCCTCTCAGGTTACCTGGGGTAGTTCTGGGTATCTCAAATGTGTGCACGAGCCAAGGGGCATTTTGTGGTGCAGGCTGCTCTGTTATGGCCAGGAATTCACAGCCAGATTCCAAAAGAGCTCAACTGTCATGTACAAAGGAATTTAGTTTGAGGAGGAGGCTGGCTAAAAATCTTCATGCCAGGAAATCTTTATGCCACTTTTGTATTTTCACTCCAAATTCATATTTTTAGGTGCTATTCTCCTCCTGTCTTCAGCCTGTCAGGCATGAGCAGAATCCCAGAATTTAATTTATTTTTATTCATGTTTCACAAATGTCTTTTCCTCATCTGTAATTAGCACTAATGAGGCTAAACACTGCATTAGCTCAGCAAGATAGGTTGGAAACTGGTGCAAACACCATCCAGCCATTCCCATGGCATCATTGCCATGGTGTTTTTGTCTAGGGAGTGCAGAGGTTCTGTCATGTCTCTAAATCCCCGCAAATCTGAGTTACAGAGAGCACAGGGAATGTGGAATGGTCCAGGTCTCTACTGTGACTCCCGTCCTAGTCTTTATCATGATCAGTCCAGTTGAGTCCTTCTCCTTAGAGAAGCTAAGGAGAAAAATGGTGAGTTCAGACAAAGACAACACAATGCCATTCTTTTGCTTCAGATCTGTACATGGCTTTCCTCTCCACCAAGCCAGGTGTTTGGGTGGAGACACTCCTTGTGGGAATGTTAAACAGCAGGAGACAGAGGATGGCACATCTGGTAGGGATGCACAATCCCTCTTGGATATTTTCACCTGATAGTTCCATACTCGAGTTCTGGCTGCAGGAAGGAAGAGAGAGGAGCTGGAAAGGCAAGAAGGGGAACAGAATTTGGGAGTGGACAGAAACAATAGTGGAGAATCTTGGAAGATGAAATCTCCTAAAAATTCTCTGCCTAGAGAGGCAGAACTGTCTCTCCTTGGAAATATTGATGAAAACATCATGGCAAGCATCTGGTGAAGCACTTGGACTGCACAGGGGAGCTGTGACATCTGCGATGCGTGAGTTTGTTAAGCACATGCGAAAGGCAGATCAGGCAGGGCTGGGTTAGGCAGAATTGATCCCTTTGGGAAAAGGGCATGAGTCAGTGAGTTCTTAGCATCTCTTCCAACTCCATTTGCTGGGATTCCCTGGTTCTTGAGAGCCTTATGGGCAAGAAAACAGATGAGTCTTGTTTAGTACCCATACACAAATGGAGTTATGATTCTCTTGCAGGCAAGCAAGTCTGTGCACATGTTTGTAAAAGAAAACGGCCTCTGCCACCTCCATTGGAGGCTGGAGCCTTTGCTTGTTGCCAAAGCTGAAATCCTAAAGGATTAGATGTGGGAAATGGTCACGAGCCAGCTGTTAGGAGGAAAGTGGGCGTCACAGTACAGCCAAAAAGAAGTGACAGTCAGATTTCATCAATGACATCCAAACCAACACAAAGTAGGCAAAATAATTAAATTATCTGTCTCTCAAGCAATGGCACAGCAGTGTTAGAGGAGCACCTTTCACTTGCTGTGCACCTGAATCATATCTAAGCCTGGCTTGTCACTATCCATAAGGGAAGAGCTCAGTGATTTCCTCCAGGATTTGAATACCAACGTGGGTCTCCTGTACCTGCTTCCAGCAGGTTCCTTTTTCTGAAATCCCACTTTGACTTTGGACAGACCTTCTCCAGGCTGAGCCAACAACCTCCTGGAAACACAGTCCCATGATTTTGTAAAGATAAATAGGAAAGGAGTTAATATTAAATACAGACATTCATCAGCTTTCCAGACCATCTAGTAAAATAAAGACGATGTTCTAGATATCTGAGCTGAGGAGGGGGAAGTGTCTTCTTTTCTCTGCCCCAGATCATATCAAATCCACTAAAGCCACTAAAGAATCTCTAGTGAAGTCTGTTCAGCAAACTGATCTGGAACTGGCTTTATTTGGTGGAAGATCACTGAATTTGGGTAATGAGAAGATCGTGGCATTTTCTTCTGGCCAAGGAAAGAATGGATGGTGACAGAAGAAAAGAAATGTCTCTGCTCCATCACTGTCTGAGTCTCAAATGTCAGACATTTTTAAATAAAACTCAAGAACTGGGTCCATCTCTGTGTTTCTGTCTGGTTCATAGAATAGAGAGGCTCATTTAAAATGGGGAAAAATGCTTCATATCCAGTAGTTAGTCTGAGATTTTGGTCTTCTCTGTCTGTTCCGTAACAGCTCTCCTGGACATTAGATAAGTCCTCTTTACCTCTTTGCTGGAACATCTCACAAAGGGGAGAGAAGACAGGAGAGCAGGGGAGTGGGAAACAACATTGACTTGGTGATTATGTAGCATCTTCTTCATCTCTCAAGCAGATCAGCCTGAAGCTGGTGGGTGGAAGCCCAGGTTACGCAGTTATGATGTCCCCATGGTTTTCAGCTAACACCAGGCTGTTCCAGGAGTCCTGTTTGGAGCTGCCTTGGGGAGACTGGCTGATAGTTGACTGGTAGCCCTGCGGGGAAAGCTTCAGAGCTGAGATCGCAGGGTGAATGGATGATCCATGGCCAGACATGGCAGAGACTGAGAATGCCTATGGAAAAAGGAGAATCGTGTGAACAAAGCTTCAAACCATAGAGGACCATGTGAATCCCTTTAGTGTGGGCTGGTGCTGTTGTAATAATGTCTGTGGATTTGCTGCAGAGCTGCAGATTGCAGCTTACGTGTGATACTTTGTGCAAGCTCTTTCCTTCTTTTTCTAGAATCATGGAATCATTCAATGGTTTCGGTTGGAAGGGACTTTAAAAACCATCTCGTTCCACTCACTGCCATGCGCAGAGACACCTTGCACTAGACCAGGCTGCTCCAAGCCCTGTCCAACCTGGCCTTGAACACTTTCAGGGAAAGGTCCTGTTCTTTCCTACGGCTGATTACAGGGTATTTTGTTCTTTTCTAAATGTCAGAAATTATCATTTTACTTCCGAAGGCTTAAAATTTCATTGGCCTTGGGATCTCCTAGCTTTCAAATAAAAACATCCTGGGTAAATCCATTTTGTGCTGGTCCCCAGACATCTGGTGGTGGCTGTGGTACAGATCACGCCACTTTATCCTGCAGCTCTCTGTCCTCCTGCTCACATCACACAAAACACAGCCAGACCCTGCAGAGAAAGCAGGAAATATTGCCAAGTTTTCCTTGCTCATGGTAAATCAAGTCTTAGAAAGGTAACGGGCATTTTCTTGCAATGGGATCTATAAAGCTGCCCAACTGAAGGAATTTAATGTTATGTAAAAGCAGAAGTTAATGGTTTTAAAAAAAGTGCTGCTTCTGTTGTTTGTTCAGAACAGCCACATATCTTTAGAAAGATTAATTGACAAAAATCTGGGGGTTTACTCCATCTTGAAGGATAAATCTCTTCCTGTGAACTCCTAGACCCCTGGGTTGAGAAGAAGAGCCTTTTTCCACAGAGATTCATAGAATCATAGAATGATTTGAGTTGGAAGGGACTTTAAAGATCATCTCGTTCTAACACCCTTCCATGGGCAGGGACACCTTCCACTAGACCAGGTTGCTCCAAGCCCCATCCAGCCTGGCCTTGAACACTTCTAGGGATTGAGGGACAACCACAGCTTCTCTGGATGACCTGTGCCAGGGCCTCATCACCCTCAGGGCAGAATTTTTTCCTAGTATCCAATCTAAGCCTATTCTCTTTCAGTGTGAAGTCATTCCCCCTTGCCCTGTCACTCCAGGCCCTTGTAAACAGTCTCTTTCCATCTTTCTTGTAGGTTCCCTTCAGGTAGTTGTATCTAAGTACCTAAGTAAGGGTTTGAGTATGTTTTCCTCCCCATGCCTACCATCCTAGTTCCCATCTTTGTCCCACTGGCAGCATCTCCCCTCTGTACCTGAGAAACTGGGCTGGGGTGCCCGTAGTGAGATGAGAGCCCAGGTTCTGTTTTTATCGGCCGCATTTCCTCGGTGGTCGTGGCGCTGCTGCTGCTGGTGGAGCTGGTGGTCGGGGTAAGACTCTCACTGCTGGATGGCCCTGTGAGAAAGCAGGTGGTAAACCAGGTTCTTTCCAAAGACCTTCCAGTGCAGAGCTGTGCCCACCCACCAAGAAGTTAATGTGGTAAGAATAGATTAAAAAATAGCAGAAAGAACTTTGTTGCTGATAAAAGGCATTTAGACATAACCCATTTTTTTTGAAAATCAGCTGTTTTTATGGCTGGATCTCTCAGTCATGGGACACTGTGATCAGAAACAAAAGTGAACATACAAATACATGTATAATAGACTCTTCCATTCAACACTCACCTGCTGGTGCCTTTGTTTTGTTAAGATTCTTTGGCTTGCGCTTCCTTGTCTGAATGCCCTCTTTTCTCATTGCTAAAGGCCTTGGAACCTGTGGATTCAAATATGAAAGCCTGTTGGTTTCTGAATGTCCTTAAGGTCACACAGGAGAATGTGATTCCAGCTGTACCTTGTGGGCTACATGAGAACCAGCTGATTTAATTGAAAACAGCAAGATGGTGCCCAAATTGCCATGTGTCTTCTGAGTAAAGGGAGGTGTCAAGACTAAAAGATATGCATCCAGATGGGAACACGGAGGGATTTCACACCTTGGGTACTGAGTGTTTTAAGGCCAGGAGGAACAACAACTCATCTGATTGACTTTCCTGTTTAACTCAGAGCAAATCATCTTTCTGGCTAATACCTGCTTTCTGGGAAGGTACCAAGCCTGTGTGGGGTGACCTTCCTTAGGAGCTGATCCCACTGAGGTGGGATAGTCAGAAACATGTTGGGATTTTGAGGAAGAATTGCTGTGTTAGGTAAGGCTTTCCACTTTGTCTTCCAGCTTTGACCTATCTCCCATGAATCCATCTACTCTGAATCACTGAACGACACTGAGAGAAAATTTAGTCAGGCATAAACTGTTCAAGCAAGAGATATAAAAAATAAAGCAATTATTTATTGCTTTATGTGATTTTTATTGGATTTAAAGGTGTATAAAAACCCTAGGAGCTCCAATCGTAGAATCCTGGAACAATTTGGGTTGGAAGGGACCTTAAAGACCATCTAGTTCCAACCCATCTGTGATGGGCAGGGATGCCAATGCAATGAGGAACAAAACTGGAGTCAGCCACTAAGCAACCATCAGGGTGTTGAAGGCCTCTGAATCTGCCATGGAGGTGGCCCCATTTCCACTGACGGATGGGAGAAGTGCTGGAGATTTGCACCTTGAAGTCCTGCTATGCCCTGGCCTCCAGCAGGACTCTTCTAGATGTATCAGACAGGATATCAATACACAAAGCCATCACTGACAGGAAGAGACTATCTGGACATCTATGCAAGAAAAGTCACCTATCCATCCCCAATGAGTCTTCAGCCCAGACTTAGCTGGGATCGAACACCTTGGTGGAGAAACTCAACCTTCTTTGTTCTTCTGACTCAGATTTTTTACTGAAGTGCCTGAATTCAGGTGGGAAAGATCTGAGCCTGATTTTATTAGGTTTTAAGACACTTTTGCAAAGGGGACCTAATAAGTATGTGAGAAATGCCCTGCATGCATCTCCACTTGCCGGTATAAACATGATGTAATGTTAAGGGGCACTAAAACCCAAAGGGACAGCAGGAAAAGCAGCAGCAGGAGAGCACAGAGATGTGCAAAGAACTCAATTCCCAGCTTGGTGCCATGGATACCCTCCCACAGAGAGTAGAGATCACTGGAGAAGTTACCCCATGGAGCTTCATGTAGAGTCCGCAGGCGTTGCAGACGGGCTCCCCCTCGGCGTTCCGGCGCCAGAGCGTGGTTGTGGTCGTGTGGCAGTTGGCACAGGAGAGGCCGACACGGCGAGATGCCGACTGTGGGGAGAGGCAGAGAGAGAAAACACATCAGCCCTCCTCTGCTGCCACCAGCAGCATCCCAGATCCCAATGAGCTCGCTCCAGCATGCCTCAAACTTTCCTCTCCTGTTGCCTCTCTTATTTCTCTGTCTTTCCCTCTTTTTGCCTTTTGCAGTCAGTGACACAACTGCCTTTTTCTAACCCCTCTTACCTTTCAACTTCTGCTCCCCTGGTTTTCCACAGCCTCCAGGATATATAGGCCACCCTGAGGCGTCTCAGATGGTTCCAAAGACACAGAATGGAGTCACAGAATCATTCAGGTTGGAAAATACCTCTGAAATCATCAAGTCCAACCTTTGACCCATCATCTCCTTGTCAACCAGACCAGAGCACTGAGTGTCATGTCCAGTCATTCCTTGAACACCTCCAGGGATGGGAACTCCACCATCTCCCTGGGCAGCCCCTTCCAATGCTTAACTACTATTTCAATAAAGAAATTCTTCCTCATGTCCAACCTGAACCTCTCCTGGCATACTTCGGGGCTATTTCCTCCTGTCCTGTCCCTTGTTGCCTCTGAGAAGAAGCCAACCCCCACCTTTAAACAACCTCCTGTCAGGGATTGTAGAGAGTGAGAAGGTCCCCTCTGAGCCTCCTTTTCTTTAGAATCACACATCTCCTGAACAGAGCCCCAGACCTCTAGCAGGTCTAGTAGCAGCTTAGAGGCCCATTGCACCTGTACACACCCACAGTCAGGTGTCAGGACCTCAGACTGTCCTGCTTTTTCAGACTCACAAGCCCTACACTTCCCTGGCATCAGGGCTATCCCAAGGAGATGATATCAGTGGCATGAATGTTACATACTCCTTGATGGCTTTCTGTGATGTAGCTCTTATGGCTTGAGGGGAAGCAAAAGAGAGCTTCCAGCAGCATTTTCCTCCTGACAATAAATGGGATAATTATAGGAATCCCCACTAATGAATCAGTGCAGGGAAGAGACCTTCTGAAGTTCCTTTTCTGGGTGAACTGTTTCAGTCAGGCTCAAAAGGCCACAGGAGAAAGCAATGGGCTTGAAATCATAAAAAATGCAAGTTTTGAGCTTGGAAGCAGAATGGGAGAGGGAAGAAGAAAAAGGCACATCCTCCACCCCTGCCTGACTCTTCCCAGCATCCTTCAAAGCTAAAGTCTTAGAGGTTGAGGGTAAAGTCTGGATGGGCAGGGGACAAATTGCCTCTTTGCTTGCTGATAAATTTGGGTCTGAACAGAAGGATGAGAGCTGTGCGACAATGTCTGTTCTCATGAAGAGGAGCCTACAGGGAGAAAAACTGGTGTTCTTGGACATCCAACCAGCTCTGCAGCCCTGAACAGCATAGCTGGCATGTCTGTAGTGGAGTGAAAGCCTGGGAGGTAAGGACCTGGCAGATACCAGGAATTTCCTCTGTGATCTTTGCCATAGCTTTCTCTCTGTGTCTTCTCCCTCCATATAAAACAGGATCGGTTAATCCACAGCTGCAGGACAAAAGAAAGTTGAAATTCAAAGTACTTTGTAAGACTTTGAAAGCTGGAAACACCTTTGGTGCAAAGAAACCAAACTTTAGTTGTAATCTCACCATGTTTTATCTTTGATCATGGGCCTTTGTAAGTGGAGTGAGAGCTTAAGCAAGAGCTTGAAGCAAAGGCAAAGATCTCCCGTTGCAGGGCTGTCTGGAATATCTCAGTCCCAAAAGAAAATTGGGTTGCACAGTCACAGATTAAACCAAATCCTTTGCAATTAATGTATTTATTTAGGCAGAGCAGTCTGCATTATTTTACCACACCCTTACATTGCATCCCGAGACACATCCTCCTTTGCTTAATGGCAATTCTATTCTAGAGGAAAAAAGCAGGAATTTGGCCATTTTTTATGAGATTTCCAGATTGCCAGCTGCCCAGACAAGTGACAAAAGTGCACGTAAGGATCTACACACCTCTTGGATTTGTACTTCTTACGGAGTTTCCTAAGCCTTACCCCGAGGCTGTGCAGAGATACCAACATCCTTCACTGTGAAAGACCAACCCACAGCCCATTCCTGACTACACAGATGTGCCCAGGGACAATCTGTACACCAGCAAATGAGAGAGGTAAGCTCCGGGGTGCCAGGGTGAGATCCTGCCTGGATCGGTCGGTGCAGCGTCTGGGAAGGGGTTTTCACAAGAGGGCGCTGGGTGCCTGCGGCTGGTGGCAGCGCTCAAGCCGCCAGGGGCATTTTTGACGCTTGCTGAGTTTGAGCACAGACAGGTCTGAGCGATGCAAAAGGCAGAGCAGGTTGGGGATGGAACCTCGTGGAAGACAATGAGTGGAGGAAAGGTGGCTCTCAGGGGTGCCTTGGTGGCTCCTTTCTGCCTGAGGTCATGATGGACTCATGTTCCTGGGAACATGAGACCTTCCCAAAAGCCCCTCACCAAAATGGGCAGGGAAAGAGAGAACATCAATGCCAAGCTCATAGAATGGTTTGAGCTGGAAGCACCCTTAAAGCTCATCTCATTCCATCAACCTGCAATGGGCAGGGACACCTTCCATTATCCCACGTTGCTCCAAGCCCTGTCCAACCTGACCCTGAACACTTCCAGGGATGGGGCAGCCACAGCTTCCCTGGGCAACCTGTGCCAGGGCCTCACCACTTTCACAGGGGAGAATTTCTTCCTAATATCTGATCTAAATCTACTCTCTGTCAGTGGGAAGCCATTGCCCCTTTTCCTATCACTCCATGCCTTTGTAAAAAATCTCTCTCCATCTCTCTTGTAGGCTCCCTTGAGGACTGGAAGGCCACAATTAGGTCATCCCGAAGCCTTCTTTTCTCCAGGGTGAACATTTCTGTCCCCCAGGTTCCTCATGCATACCCCACACTGACCCAACAGGTTTTGGGATGCCCTGACCTGCCCCTCAAGCTCTGCTTCAGCTCAACCAACAGAGCCAGGAGTAGGGTGTCCAGAAAAGTTGTCCAGGCATCAGGAAGTGAGAGGGGTCACCCAGCAGTGTCCAGGGAATAAGGACCCTGAGGGTAAGAGGGATACTAAAGCAAAGACTGGCTTTTGCTGAACTGACACTAAGGTACACTCTGTGCCTTACAGCCCCATCCACAACTTGTCCTGAGTGCCTGGAGCAACGGTCTGGACAGTACAAAGCCTTGGAGTGTCTCAAGCACAAGAAATATCTGCCTTGTTTTGGAAATCTAGACTAAAACCAGCCAGGCAGGGCAAATGGGGACCTAAGGAGTTGAAACACCCCTGGCACCTCCAGCTAGTCCAGGTCTGTGCCTCATCCTCACCCCACATGCATTGTGTGACTTTGACTTACCAGCCTCCTCTGAGGTTTGAACAGGGGCCGGTTGATGCCGTTCATCTTGTGGTAGAGCCCACAGGCGTTGCAGAGGTAGTGTCCAGTGCCATCCCTCCTCCAGAGCGGGGTGGACATGGCCCCACAGTTGACACATTCTCGCCCCTCAGAATAATCATCAAAAAATTCTGCTGCCATGACAGGAGAGAAGGGAGAAGACTTGGTTAATTCGGTGGCTGTACATTTAATTGCTGCTCTGGTTCTCAGTTTAGCCCTGAAGGAACATTTCAAGAAATCACAAACATTGAGATTTTATATGTTGCAGGAAGCAGCTTTTCTTTCCCAAGGAAGCCCCCAGGGTTATTGGGAAGAGGGACTCCTTTCCCTGCCATACAGTGTTGGCTGCAGGACTTCAGTGGCAGCAGGGATGTGCTGGAACACGGATACTGGGGAGACAGAAATAGAAACCTTCCCTTCTGCTCTGACGTTATCCGATTTTCAAGACTGGACATAGCCAGGGCAAACAGATTGGGGCAGGCAAACAGCCGTGTTTACAATCCAGACAAATTCCTGTGACCATGGAGAAACACAGACTCGGACTCACAGAGCAGAACTGCCCCAAGATCAAACAGCTGCCCAAGCATCTCTCAGTAGGACAAGGAAAGCTGTGCCATGCGCCCTGCTCCCCACGGGAATGCTCCTCATCCAGCCCATGCCAACTCTCTCCCAGGCCCTCTTCCAAGGGAAATGGCTGCAGAGAATGAAGGGGAAAGATGTTTATGTGCCTTCTCCCTGTTCTCTGCAAGAGAAGTATTTCCAGAGCTGCACAAATCCACATGTACGTCATGAAGGTTCCCTGCCCATGGCAGAAGGTTAGAACAAGATGATCTTTAAGGTCCCTTCTAACCAAAACCATTCCATGATTCTCTGATTCTATCTCCTTAGCTGACAACTAACAGGCATCATTGGGCATCATTTATGTGTCAGAGACTCAGCTTTTGATGGAGTTCTCCGTCATGCTTGATGTCACTGTCCAGGGCTCAGTGCACTCACCCACCACCTTCCTGGTTCATCCTGCACCAGGGCTCAGCTGCAGTTGTGACATGAGGGTGAGGACAATTGGGCCTCAAGTGACAGGACAAGGGGAATGGCTTTGCACTGACAGAAGGCAGGGTTGGATTGGATGTTAGGAAAGAATTCTTCCCTGTGATTGTGGGGAGGCTCTGGCACAGGTTGCCCAAAGAAGCTGTGGCTGCCCCATTCCTGGAAGTGTTTAAGGCCAGGTTGGATGGCTTGGAGCAACCTGAGCTAGTGGAAGGTGTCCCTGCCCACAGCAGGGCATTGGAAGATGATCTTTAAAGGTTCCTTCCAACCCAAACCATTCTGGGATTTTATGAACTGCCCTGGGCTGGGCCAGTCCAATCTCTCAGGCTGTGGCAGGTCCATAAGACCCACAAGGCAGTGCAGAGGTCAACACAACACACCTCAACTGCACCATCATTTGGAAAGACACAGGTTAGCTCACCTTCCATACAAAGCCTTCAGGAAGCCAAGAACTTCACTACATTTTGTCCTTGTCCACCTGCTTGTTATAGGAGTATCTCAGCTTCCTCTTGGATGACAATAGTTTCCCAAGGAGCAAACCGACAAAATTTGGCTTCTTGCCGAGCTCTGTCTTAATCCCAAGTGGATTCTTGGATATCTAACAGGGGTTATGTTCAGACATCAACCTTATTTTCACTTTTCCCCAGACTATTTTTGGAAAATCTGCAGGAAACTACATAACCATGGAGGAGCCAAAGGATTAAAAAATTAATGAAGTGGCGCCAGTAAATAGACACCGAGAAAAAGATTCACGGAAACCTCATTTTCCCTAGAAAACCAGGCTAAAAACAGCAAGAGATTGCACTGTGCAGAAATGGTAGAAAGCAGTAAATGTCTGTACCCAAAGCTCTGGAGACAAAAAAGCAGGAATTTAGAATCTTCTCAGCAACTTAGGAGAATCTCATTACGCTTGAGCCATTCCAGTGGTTTCAAAGAGATGGGGAATCCCTCCAGGTGATTTTTGTCCACATGGATTAACTCATACCATAACTATAATGCCTCACTTTCCCCTTTAAAATGGCAACTGAGTCACAGCCAAAACCTAGATCAAATGCATTTCATTTGGAAGGAGAAGGGATTGGAACAGCTGGTCAGGAAAGAACTAATTTCCTTGAAAAATCTCAAGAAAGGAAAACATTTCATTATTTTTTTTTCATCTTAGAAGTTGTTGAGGTTTTTGATTATCATTTTCCAAAGAAAAAGCCAAATTATTTTCACAGTAATTTTTGTCCTGTGAGAAAATCCCTTCTTCTTTGAAAATAATTCAGTACAGAGCTGTGCACATAATCCAGGGAGAACTTAGCAGAGCAGAGGTAATCAAAAGGTAACAGTTAAAACCTGAGTGATTTGAGTTGTGTCTGTGACTAACTACAAAATACAATTTTTTCCAGGAGATTTCACCACCAGAGAAACAAAATATGAAAGTTTTTAATCAAATTAAAAAGAGAACATTCCTAATATCTCCCAGAAATGCTAAGAATGGGACTAACTCTTGAATCAGAAAGTCTCTGAAAATGGGTATGATATGAAGAAGTGTCAAGTATGGGCGTATTTCTGGTTTTAGAAAAAAACCACATAGGATGTGGACTTGAAACCAAGCAAAGTATAAGTCTCCTGTTTTCTGACAATAATCAAATTTGCTGCTGAATATTGAGTGTTATTTCCTAAGAGTTTTTGTGACACTCAGCTACTTTACCCATGTTATTTTTACTGGTGGTTTGCCATTAAACATTCAAAAAACCAGTACAAACCAGTCTTAAGACTTGCTCTCCTTTTCCATCCAGGTTTGTCTGAGCTACACATTCCTCCCTATTTCTTTGGCAGTTTTGTGTTGGATTTTGTTTTCTGGGGTTTCTGGTGTTGGTTTTTTGTTTTGTTTTGTTTTGAGGTTTGTTTTCAGTTTCTATGGGATTTGCACCAGAGCTTCTCTCTTGAGGGAATTCTATAGAATCATAGAATCACAGAATGGTTTGGGTTGAAAGGGACCTTAAAGATCATGTCACTCCCACCCCGTGTCATGGGCAGGGAACCTTCCACTAAACCAGATTAGTCATATCCTCATCCAGACTTTCACTGGTTAATTTTTCCAGAAGTCATCTTCTTCTTCCGTAGCACTAATAATAATAAATAATAAAATAAATATTTGTGCAATTTTCCCGCTCAGCTGCAGGCAAAGGTGATCCTTGGGAACATTCATAAGCAGGAGTCAGATGGGGAAGGCACAGACTTTGTTCCCAGGGCACACTGAGGCTCCAAGCAATGGGTGGCTCTCCCTAATCACAGCCCTCACGGGGCCGTATCAGATGGGTGCGTCCCCTACATGCACCACCCTGTGCTGAGTCAGAAGATGACATCCACGGAGTGCAACCTCATTAAAAACATTCCTGGAGCCCTCTCAGAGCTCCTTGACCTCAGGAGATGCCACTTTGGAGGAAAAATATCCTCACCTGCCTCAAAGCAAACTTGAGCATGGCAAAGGAAGTGTCTTGGACACTGCTGGATATTGGCTTAGAGAAGATGACTCTGAAAGTACATGTTCTGTAGTGAACAAAGGGTGTTTGGGCCCCAAAGAAGTAGAATACAAGAGACTAGGTTTCTTTCTAAAATAAATTATATATAATTAATTTCACAGCATCACTAAACTTAAGGATGAAGTTGCCAAGGGGAGCTTTCTGAACAGTTCTTTTGGTCACACTTGCTCTCAAAAACCTGAAAGTCTACAAAATATTGGTATAGTATCACCTAATGACCCACAGCCCATGTGAGTTGGTGTCCAAGACCTAGGAAACCCCAATGTTCCCAGGGCTCCAAGCCCACAGGAACTAGGATCCACCATCAGCCTGAGCTATATTGGGCATGGAGGTCACTGGGCTTCAAGTGCACTAATTGTTTAATTTGTCACTGCTATTAATAATGGGGATTAAGGAGACTCCCCAGGAAAAAGCAGCAAAGTGTTTTCTTGGCTTCTGGCTCAGGGCTGGAGCTCTAAATCGTGGCATTATGAGATCCCCTGACACTTATTCCTTGTACTTTGCAGCCGGGAAAGGAAACGTTTATTCAGGCAGCAAATTGCCCGAGCAGCTCCCGGAGGGCCCTGAACAATGCAGGGGGAAGGAAAGGCTCCCCCAGTCACACTCAGGGCAATAATTTCTGTCCCGTGGCACAGGAGCCGCTGCCTGATAATGGAGATTTATGGGTCCATCCGGTGACCTCTGTAACAGCCTTTCTGCTGGAAAGATTTACTCCCTCTTCCAAAGCCAGGTATGGCCAGCACTGGGACAGGGTTGAGGAGAGGATAATGTTTGCTGATCAGGCTGTGGAGGACACCAGTCCATGGCTGGAGTAGCCTCATGTTTGCTGAGTGGACTCATCTTCCTCTTTTAATGTTCAGCTCCCCCACGTGCCTTTGCCGAGCCCTTATCTTGTACAATACCAGTCCTGGGATCATTTTATGGGCTGGGTCCCTGGTGTTGACTAATACTGATGGCCTTCTACTTAATTATTCATAAACCCCTGTCTTTAGTCATGGATGGAGCTTCTCACATGAAAGCACATCATGAAATCTCTCTGAATGACCAGTGGAGAGAACGGATTGAGTCCCTCCTGATCCTGGTCATCAGTTTGCTGTGCAAAAGGAGATTTTTTTCCCCTCACACCTACAGTTTATGAGCACTGCAAGGTCCCCAGGGCAGGAAATGTCACTTGTGTGTTGCACAACAGCCTCCTAATCTTGGGTGAGGCCCTGAGCATGCTCATGTCAGAAATACTTTCCACAATGGGACATTCAGTCCCCAGGGAGCCAGGAGTAACTCCTAAGTGGGGCACTGGGGTCTGGTAGGGAAAAAAGAATTCTTAGATGTGGCCCTTCATGACTCTTAGTCATTGGGAGTGGTCCTTCACTTCCACCGAGAGGTCTGCCGAGATCAACCTTTATGGACAATACTGGGACCAAGAAGAGGGCAGGTCTGAGCACAGCCAGCCCACACCTACAGGTGCTTTTCCCAGCATAGGAAGGTCGTGACAGCAACTCGGACCAAGGACATAACCCACCCAAAGCCTGAAGAATTTTACCTTCCCAACCAGGACAACCAGATACCTTCTTTCAACAAGTCAGCTGGAGATCAGAGAGAGCTTGCCCAGGGCTTGAGTCTAAAGAGTGGCTTGAAGCGCCTTCTCTGGGTCTTTCCACCATCTCTACAAACCCCAGTTCTGCCAGTCTGACACAATGTCCACTCCTAGATCAAGATCTCCAGGCTTTTCTTAAACAACCCATCTCTAAAAGTGTTTAACACAGGGTTGAACAGGGCTTGGAGTAACCTGGTCCGGTGGAAGGCATCCCTGCCCATGCCAGGTGATTGGAACAAGATGATCTTTAACACCCCCTTTCAACCCAAACCATTGTATGATTCCATGACTATACAGATAAATCTGTTAGCAATGAAGGGATCATCTTGAACACGTAAAATTGATGCATCAGGACCCAAAATAATAATAACAGAAAAAGGAAGGACTTTGAATCCTTCAGTTCAGAGCCAGCATCCACTTTATAAGTTTCTATTCCCAAACCAGTCTCTGGAAGGGGACAAAGAGCCCTCCCTGTGCTGCTTTGGGTCAGACTCTCATGCATGAGAAACAATGAGGTTGCCTACCTTTTACTTCCCTCCAGCCCCCTCCTGCCTTCACCCCCTCTGGGTGAAGATGAATGGAAAGTGACTTCCATTAATATAGCTCTGGAGTTTTGTTTACAGCTGGAGAGATATTTGATATCAACATTTCCCCCTGCAGAAGTGTCTTCTCAATCCCATGAAGCAACTCAACAAAGGAGAAGCTGTCCTTCAAACACAGCCAGGCCACTTACAGGCTCTAAACAGACCCTGAGAGCAGTTTTCCCGGCAGAGAAGCAGTTTCCTAAAGCGATTTGTTATGATAAGAGGTGAGAGCCACGATCCTGTATATACACGAATTCCAAATGGACTCTCAGGGGCACTCACAGCTGAGGCAAAGGACATGGACACCCTGGAATCCCACCCAAGACACCCTCACCTTCTTCTGCTTCAAGGGACAGCATGGCAGGTGGAAAGAGGACTCACCATTCCCAGCCACTTTGTCCCAAATCCAAAGACTGTTTCCATTAAAAAGTGACAGTGTGGAAATCATTCCTACACTGCAAGCCTTTCAGACTCCTTTTAATCAGTGTTTTCCTGCAGATAGCAAAGCTCAAAGTCACATCTTCTATTTATTTGGAATGGATTGAGATGTTCCCATGAAATGCACGATTTCAGAAGCTGAAGTTTCAAGCAGAAGAAAACACCAAAAGATTTCTGATCAGATCACAGCAGTTAAAAATGTTGGCTGGTCCAAGACCATGGTGGAGAAAGGCTGAACTGGAAAGGAAGGTGGCAGCAAAAAAACAATGAAAGACAAAAGCAGACGGGGCAGGGAGTGACTCTAAATAAAAAGGCCCAATTTTGTGCATGGGGGAGCCAAAGGAAAGCCATCAGTGAGCCTTTCCTTTATCCACGGGGACATCATCAGCTTGGCACACAGGCTGGGATGAGAAAGCTGAAGATGGAACTAATGGAGTCAAGGGTGTTTCTATAAAAACAGATTCTGCCCATTGGCTTTTTTGCCCCCTGCCTCTTCTCTGCCTGTTTCCCTTCTGACAGAATTTTGGAGAAATTCATCCAGAGCCCCACTATTTTGGAGACTAACCAACCTAGACATAGGGAAAGCAGGACAGTTCCTGTCTAAGTAGTGCCCATCACTGGGCTGGGTCCTGGTGGGTGTGTGGCTCCCTACTCTCCCCTGATCTGAATTAACAGAAGGCATCACTTGTGTGATTGATGATCTGCAGGAAGTGGAGACACAGGTACATTCCCCACACTTAGCCAGAAACATGGCTGCAAGCAAAAAGCATCATTGTGCAGCTTCACAGAAATGGCTTGGTGCTGTCTCAGAAAGTTTTAGGGTTTATCTGACACGTCTATGGTGGAGAAAACGGTTGTGTACTCAGTTGGCTGCCTGGATCCAACTGTTCTCCCTCTGAAAACATAAAGACCCTACTTATTGCTGTTGAAACATTCAACTCACAGTCTGGCTTTCCAAAAGGCAAAGAAATGTGTTTTTCCCTTGCTTCGTGAAACACCACGGCGAGACTGTTCCTGTGCACCCCTTCCCAGGCCAAATGTTTCCTGTCAAGGCAAAGGGAACATTGTGTCCCTCCCCTGCAACGTTCCCTCGCCTGCCTGCAGCAAGCCAAGGTCTGTGGCACACACCATTGCCAGCAGCCAGGAATACTCCTTTCCTTCGTGGATATGTTTTCCCTGATTTGAAGGACGGTGGAGGTGGAAGCAGCCAAAGGACCAGCTGAGATCATGTGCAAGAGGGACACAGCGGGAAGACTGGTCAAATTCTGGGCCTGAATTTGAGTTCAGTCTTGGCTCTGCAAATAGTCTTTTCATCTTCTTGCAACAATGTCCTTCCCCTGTGAGAATGAGCAAAAACTGGAGAGGGGCAAGAGGACAACTTTCAAAGGCCACATTCATGGGTGTGGACACAAGAAATGGATGGAAGAAGGGTGGATGGAAATGGCCTGGATTCCTCTAAATCATATCTAAACAAACTGTTTGGGAAGGGGCAGGAGATGGTCCTGGGGGACCGGCTAACCTGGTTGCTTAGAAAAGCACTCACAGCTCTCCAGCACACCAGAACCACCAGACCCCAAACCATCAATGGTTGTACCAGAGCAGAGTGGAGAGACAGTCGACCCCCCCACTGGGGCACTGTATCCCATGCCCCAAAGGTGCACAGCCTGCTCTACAGGAGACAGGAATGCAGACATCCCCAAGCATGTAGGATCTTTTGGTCAGAACATGGCCACCCCTTTGATGGCAACCTGGTGTCCAACAGCAACTTCTGCTGACTGTCAAGTTGTGCCTGAGTGAACCCCAAGGTCTGTTTTCTTCTGCTGAAATACATGCTTGATCCCACCCACCAAGGTGACCTCCCTTTCCTTACTCCAACTTACAGTTCTTACACATGTAAATATCTGAGGCTCTTCTGATAAACAGGAGATTCCTCTGCTTATCAACTGTCCAAATATTTTTTTACAAATCTCAGATTAGCATGGAAATCCCAGGGAATGGGCAGGATGGGGTCATCCACAGCCTGGGGTCTGCTTGGCAGGAGGCACCTTGGAAATGGTCTTTCTCTCTTTTTGACAAAGTTAAAACAGCCTCAGCGTTATCCTCCTTAAATCCAGCCCGTGTCCAAATGGACTTGTCTCACAGAAGAACCTTCTTTGATGATGTCAGGGAAGGAACAGTGAGGGAAAAATGTAAAGGATCAGAAAAGCTTGGGATTTGCAATGCTACAATCCCACCTGGGCAGCTGTTCCTGAGTTGGGCAGAGGTAATGGATCATGCCTGGCATGCAGCCGTACATGGTGAACCCACAGGGGACCACAAGCAGGTGTGCTGTGGAGTCATGCCAAGCTGCTGCTCCGTGCCTGAGCCATGGGAATTGGCCTTATGGCTTCAGAATAACTGCTGAACCAGGCCCAGTTACTGGGTAACCAGTGAACCCTCACCCTAAGCCCAGCCAGCAGAGTCTGGCCATGTCCAGGTGTTCTTGTACCCCAATTTACGATGGACATATCCAAACTGCTTCCTAGGACCTGTGCCAGGAGATGCTGGGGTCAGGCTGAGATGATCTGTGCTTGGATCCTGATAGGAGCCATGATATTACTATGGAGCCACAGCATATCCTGAATTGGAAGGGACCCAGAAGGATCATCAAGTCCAGGTACCGGCTCTGCGCAAGTCAACCACAACAAACACCAATGACTGAAGAGCGTGGTCTGTTGGGTCTTCATTAGGGGAATGTCCATCCTTGGGCATTCCCAAGCCTCATCCACATGAAGTCGCCATTGCCCTCAACCACTGCTGGTGGTTGTCCTGCTTCAAGCTGGAGATTGGACTAGAAATCCTCCAGCCTGCATTTCTACAGTCCTACAACTCCAGAAACTCAAGGGTTGGGGTGGCTCTTTTTCCCAGACTGGTGCACATCAGAAGGAAAGACACTTATCCAAATCAAATGGGCAAAATCCTTCTTGTAATACAGCCAGTTGTATTATTGTCATTATATTTGTGTGTGTATTATACATGTATATATATTAACATATATATTTGTGTATATATATACATACCATGCCATAGAATCACAGAATGGTTTGGCTTTGAAGGGACCTTAAAGATCAACCAGTTCCAATCCCTTTCCAAGGGCAAGGTTGCCAGGGATAGCCTTAAGAATGCCCTTATAGCAAGCTAGGAATCAACTCCAATCAATTCTCTCTGGTTTTGCTATTAAAATTATTATTATTATATGACTCTATGGAACATACAGAACTGTCTGTGCATAAATATTTATACATACGTGCACAAATATAACAGACGCAGGCACATATATTTTTAAAAACTCACTTTCTATATGCAAAACATATGTGATATATTAAAAAACTCATTTTATAAATATAAAGCACAGATATATAATGTGTAGGAATATATGAAATACAGAGGGCTGCTCCACATGTTCAATCCCTCTTTGAGCATGATGGCACTGACCAATATTGACATATCCAAACCCCGTCCCAGTTTTCTCCCAATTTCACTAATTTAGACACAGGCTGTGCCTCCAATTTGGAAGGTGTTACGCTGATAAATCCCACTCGGAGGAGCTACACCAGAATAAGCCAGGCCAGATTTTAGCCTCCCAGTGGGACACCAGCCAGGGACAAACAAAAAGGTGTTTACTGCAGCTCATCCCGTTAGAGGGGACAGTGAGTTTGTGTAACCCCTGGCCCTTCCCTTTTCCTCTTTTATTAGTTATTCTGGACGTTAAGTCAACTCAGCCCCCGAGCGGGGCGGGAGGATGGGACAATAAAGCATCTGCAAAGGTCAGTTCACAGCCCAGGCCAATAAAACGGCAGGTACCGAACTTATCAGGGCAACATATAACTTGCAGTTTTTCTAACTCAATTGATTGGACTTTTTATCTAAAATAACAGGCATTATAAGATAGGCGAAAGTCGAGATAAGGAGGAAAATTGAGTAGGTCTCGAATCAAGATCAGCTTGGGGACAGGTTCAAACTCCCACACCTGCCCCGCATGAATCAATGAAAGTTTCTTGGCATCGTCCACTCATTTTGAAACGCTGCTGAAGTTGAGTGAACTTTGAGACTGTGGCGTTTATTCTGTGATTATAATTAACCTGCTCACCCGTTGTTATTGATTTTGTGTGAAGGGAGGTGGCAGAGGCTGACTGGCATGTAGATTTAAGTATAGACGTGGATGGGGAGGGCAGGCAGTTCACTCTGGCAGAGTAAGACCCTTCCCTGGCTGGAGGCCAAGGGAAGGAGGTGCCAGGGGTATTTCACCCTCGTGCTTGGGTTCCTACTTTGTTTTGGACCCCTGAGGCCAGATCTTCACATCCAGAGGGTCAAGATAAATCACAGCATCACTGACCTGTCCTATTGAAGTAATGAAGGATTGAATATGGAAAGCCCCAGGAGCAAAGCCTCAGTCAAGCCTAGGATCCAGAGCATCCTCCAGCCCTGGGGAGCATGAGGATGACACCCCCAGCAAATCAGCTTCTGCTCTCATGCTCCACACCACCAAGGCATGTCCCAACTTCCCAGCAGCCAGTCCCCAGAGCAGCCAGTCCCTGAGGCCTGCACTCCCTTCCCAAAATAATCTCAGACATCTGGGGCCAAACGTCATTCGGAGGAGTCCTGATGTCTGGGGCTCACAGTCTCATTGATTTTTTTACAGCTCCAGCACTGCAAGCTCTGAATATTGAATAATGGTGGCTCCCTGACTTGCAAACCCAAGAGCCTGCCTTGGAAATTCATTGGAGCTTAATTAATAAATATTAGATTTTTTTTCCCCTTCTAGAATTTCAGCATGAAGGAATCAGAGTTTTTCAGCCTCTCCCTTGTCCAGAAAACTGCTCTTTCCCATTCTGCAAAAGCAGAGCCTGACATCTGATAATATGACTCAGGAAGCTGGAGCTTGAAGGAAAATTGAGGTGCACCAAAGCACAAGGGCTGGGAATAGCCAGAGACAGGCGGCTGGGAATCCAGCAAGAGGGGGATGTCTCCTGAACTGTCTGGAGGTGTTTGCAGAGCCAAAGGAGACAGCACAACCCCCTGGCCCTCGAGGTCAGGAGACAACCTGGAATTTGCTTAAATATTAGAGAGCTCTGTGCAAGAAGGGTGGAAAAACCAGAAGAATTGGCAAAATCTTACTTTGAGGGCCTGACCTGGTACCCTTCTCCCTTGCCTGCTCCATCTGTGCCCTCAGCCTTGGGTTTTAACCTTTTAGGAGAGCCTGAAGGCAAGAGGCCTCCAGCCCTATCCCAGCACCCCATAATTCCACCCTGCTGTTGCTGGAAGCATCAACCAGCGGAAAAGGGCTGAGCTTTGGCAAGAAGAGCAAGAGCAGGTCTCCCACCAAGGGACCTCTCCTGAAATGCTCCCCAGGCAGACACCAACTTAATTCCCAGGGATTAGGAGGAAATATTTCCAGGCAGCGATTTTGCTATCCCAGATTCAGAAGCATCCAGTACCAGTCCCTGGTGGAGACAGGAGATCAGCTCAGCTTTATTCCTCATCCGGCTGCCCTCACCCCACCTCTGGTGGAAAACTTGATTTGGCTTGGCTTTCCATGAATTATTTTTTCTCCTCTTTCCCAGACAAAATGAATTTCCAAGTCTCTCCCAAGGCTGAGTCTGATAACGGACTTACCAGCTTTACAGGTCACTAAAAATAATTTTAAAAAATCACAAATCCCCTTATACTGCATCATATAAACCAAGTGGCCACTTTTCAGGAAAACCAGAAAGGTCCAACTGGATTTTGGGGCTTCACCTTTCTGAGAAAACATGTAAATTCCCATGTAACTTGCAGTGGATTGTGTTTCTTCCTTATGAAATCTTTGTATGGGTCTGATCCTGCACCAGCTCCCAGTGAACTCTCTGTGCTTTAAAACAGGGATGATTTCACCTCTAAACAAGCAATGTGGGCATTTTTAAGATGTTTTACTTATTCTTTTTGCCACAGTCCATAGAGAATCTGTTTTTTGAGGGAAGGTTGATCCTGTAAGGTGGACAAACCAGCAGATTTGGCCTTAGATAGACAGAGAAAACAGCAAAAAGATGTGGGAATGATTCATCTTTGTTCCCCCCAAGCAAAGGGTTCATCCTACATTTAGGTATCCACCTAATTAAGAAAAAAAAAAAGCCCTCTGTGCCAGCAAATAATGGAGAAAAAAATTAATCACTGGGCATTTCTTGGAAAGGAAAATAATATTTTTGCTTCCCGTTGACATGGCTTCAAACTTGGCTTTAAAATCCAGACCTTGCCAAAACCCGAAAGCTGAAACATTTCAGCACTGATGGCGGGATCAGATCTGCATCCAGCTTGGAAAATCTCTGCCCAGCTCTTCTTTCTGAGCAGACCCAGCACTGGCCTGTGCTTTTTTTTTTGGGGGGGGGGGATGAGAAAATCCAGCTCCAGCTTATCATACTGAAAAAGAAATCACCACCGAGTGCCCCGGGCGTTTGAAAGGGCGCAATAACGCAGGGAATGCTGCAAGCTCAACGTGCCCTGCAGCAAGGATCTCCTGGAAAAAAGTAAGGAGAAGAAAACCCAACATTTTTTGGAGCAGGAGATGGTACGACATCGCTCGGCATGGCAGGAACATGGGGCTTTTCCAAAGGGCCTTTAATTTAATACCACTCGTGCCGAAGCCAACGGTGATCGAATTATTCTCGAGCGCTGTCATGCACCCGTGTGCAGAACAGTCTCACTGCTCAGGCATGGCAGATAATTGGGTTTAATTTGTCATTACAGATGTATTTACAGCTTGGGCCTGGTGACCGCAACTGATGATGTGGAGGAAACTTGGAAAGGCCAGAGAGGTTTTAAGGTTTTGTAACGTGGGATTTTATCGTAGACGTGCTGACTTTTGCCCCATTGCTCTTTTGTTAACTCTCCTAAATTAAAAAAAACCTCAATACAAACTTATAATGAAATTTTGTTTCATCATTGGGATTAATTTGGGAGGTAACAGCATATTCTCACTGATTTCCCTGGTTATTTAAACAGCGCTTCACACTCGCTCGCCAAAGGCGCATTGACGCCTTCCTGCCAGACAGCAGCGAGAATTCAGACCCATCGACAAGGTGAATATTTGGCATCTCCAGATATTCCCAGCTCCCTTTTTTTGCAGTCCTACTGGCAAAATTACACACATTCCTCCCTCCAAATCAAGTTGTACCTGTAACAACCCAACCTCTCCATCACAACCAAGGGGTTTTGGCAGCATATTCGTGTTATTTGGGGATCACCCGTTCCTGGAACACGGGGCCGGCACAGTTATCCCAGCAAAAAAATCTGCATTTCTGCCTCTTCCCTGCTGCCATGAAGAAACCTAGCTGTTTTAAGCACATGGACTGAGATCTCGAGGTAGATCCCCACCTGGTTTAACAGAGAGCAAAAGCCTGGAAGGACCCAAAACACTGAGCTGGATCCCTCCACCTTCCTGTGTATCCCCGAGAGCAGAACCAAGCAGGCAGAGATCCCCAAATATCCCATTTTGGCACCTCCTTTCCAGTAAGGAAATGTAGGGAAATTGTAAGGGAAGGACCCACTGGGCTGGTGTGCGAATTTGGGAATAAAACCCTTACAGGTTCATATATTATATTTGCAACTCATTTTTTCCTGTGCTTAGAATGCTCTGCAGGGCTCAAGGAGCAAAAATTTTCAACCTGGAGCTCCATGCCAATGAGAAACAAGGTCTCTGCAGGCTTTGGGACAACACTACCAATTTTTTGAAATTGGAGTTTCCTTAAAATTGCCTTTTCCCACCTTATTTTAACAGCCCCTGCACGTATCCTCCCCCAGCAACAACAGGCTGCCGATGTTCAGGCAGGAAAACTCACTGCGCTGCCGCTTTTTCACCCAGTTTGGGATTTTATTTGCTGTTTGGTGCTTTGTTGGTGGTTTTTTTTCAATGCATCCTTAAATTTTTGGAGTGAGATGGTTTGCCCATTCAAAATACCCCCCTGCATTTGGAATAACCAGGCTTAGGGAGCCTCTCTCGGCTCTCAAAGCCAAGGTTTTCTCATCATGAGAAGAATACAGAGATGTCAGGACTGGGCTGGTTTCCTTTAGGAAACATTTCCTTACAAATACTCGTCTGATTTCCAAGGATTTCACCTCTTTCCTCCAAAATTCGTGGCAAAAAGTACAGAGAGAGCAAAATACAGGCTGTCTCTTACAAAAATATTGCTGTCCCAATTTCGGATTTCCCTGGTTATTTAAGCAGCATTTCACTGTTACAGGGATAAAGGAATGCACATGAGAGGGTGTGTGGAGAAGAAAAATAATTAATCTTGGCTTAATAAAGTCTTAGGTTAAGTACTGCTATCCACTGCCTTAAGTTTTATAGCTCTACAAAAATTCATGACCATTTATAATATATCATATACTACACCATATGTTCTCTGCAACTTATGCACTTGTACTTGGTAATAAAGTGAAATTTTTAATTAAGGAATTTAATTATTAATAAGGTGACAGAGTGCTCGTGATGATGAGATTTTTGTTATTATTGCGGCTTTATTTGCAATTTAAAATCTACTGTTTGAGGATTTGGGGGGGAATAAACATTTGCCTGTTTGAGCTTGGTCTTGCTCAAAGATTAGAAACCCTAATTCTGTGGGTTTCGTCCCAAATCCCAGACTGACGGGTGACAATTAAATTAGGAGGGGGAGCAGAAGGTGGCTTGAAACCTGCAGGGGGGAACAAAGCCCTGGGCAAACCTTCCCCGCCGGCAGAGCCGAGGTGAGAAATGCAACCAATTGCGGAACAGGGGGTGTAGGATCCCGTGTAAAATGTAGACTCATCCCACCTTCCATTCCCGCTGTCGCACAGCCCCATCCCTCCATCCACCAGCATTTCCCGCCATCCTACAGTCACATCTCTCTGTTCTATGCCCCGAGCCTTCCATTCTACCATCCCATCCCACCATCCCATGATCTCATCCTTCCATTCTACAGCCCCATCCCTCCATCCTACAGTACCATCCCTCCGGGGGCAGGGACAGGAGAAGGTTCTGGGCTCGCCTCGTCCCCTGCCGCCCCACAGGGACAAACCACCTTGTCCTTCAGTGCATGGGGAAGGTCAGGGGCTGCTTGTAGGGCAGAGGGTTGTAACAAATGCCAGCAAATCACTGGAAATGCCAGCTCTGGGATGCAACGGGACAAATCTCTTCGCATCCCTATGGCAAAGCTTAAGATCTGGTTCCCAATATCTCCCCCACCACCAGCAGCACTTTCCAGCCCAGCGTCTGTTCCAGGCTTTGATCTTCCCAGATGCTGTTGCTGTGTTGCAGAGGTGCCTGTTTGAGGAGCCCTGACTTCGACATAGCCGAAAAATACCCCTCAAAAGCACCCACCGGGAATGCCCAGAGCTCCTCACTCCGATTTATTCCCAACCACTGTAACCTCCTCAGACCCACAGCAAAAGAAAAATCCCCTGTAAGAAAAATCCCTGTAAGCAAAATTGAAGGGAGTGGGGATGGCAAATTGGGATCTGACCCTCTATTCCCAGCCTGGAAACATGCAGGAGGCAGCAAGTTGCTGTGGGCTGGATGCACTCAAAACCCCATGCCACCCTCCATCCCTGCTCTCCTCTGCCTGGGAAAGGGGGAAGAGGCAAGATGCCCATCCAGGCTAATTTGGGGAGAGATTTCGAGAGGGTTTTGGTGCTAGCAGGGAAGCCCTTTGAAAGGGGACTTTGCAGAGTGTCCTTTTTATGCCTCGTTAAGTCGGGAATTCACTGTAACTCCATCCCGGGCAAATGCCTGGAGCAAGTTCACTGCCTCGACGGCAGGGGCTGATCCTGCTCTTCAGGGTAATTAAATCAGTCACCAAACTTACCCTGAAAAGCCCAAATTTGGCATTTTGAACTCACACCAGGGGAAGTTTTTCCAATGGGTCTTTGTGGTTTAGCCACCCAGCCTTCCCAGGGCTTTTTAACATGTTTTAACCACAGCCAAAATCCCTCTTTGCAGGGAGAAAAAAGAAAACTTTCGGGTTTTTAGTGTTATTTTCTTTGAATAGATTTTCACTAAACTTCTTTCCCCTGTGTGTTTCTTTATAGTTACAGGGATAAATATAAAAAACAGGGGGGGACATGTCACATGCAATTGCATAGACTGTGAATCCGTGTCTGCATATTCAGCTATGCCTGCCCAGACTTGATCTTTATTACTAAAAAATTATAATAATTAAAATTTTAATGGCCTCAGGGGTGCCCTGCATTTAGCACTATCCACAAGTGGTGGCTCTGTGGGAAAAGAAAATGAGAGCACTGCAAATATCACTTGGTTTAAGAGCCTTGTGCAAAGGATTCCGTTCCCACCCTGAGATTCCTCATTGTGAAGAGAATAAGAATTTCTTTAGTCCTAAGGAAAGGCAAAGAAGGAGTCGATTCCACATGCAGGGACTGCTCAGGTGCTGAACCAGGCTCGGATGTGGTGTTAAAATGGGTCTGTGCTGAGCGCAATCCACAACTGTGTTCTTTCCCCACTGCATCTTTCAGTGTCTTCAATTTTTCAGCCCATCAGGGCTTCCTACCTTTAAAATCATTAAAATAAACCCCCTTTCCCAGCTCAGAAACCGCCAGCCCCCCTTTACATGCTACACACAACCCCCTCGATATCCACAGCCTGTGCAAAGTATCGTCCCGGCGTCGAGAAGGGACCCGTCAGCGGCCGCGTCCCGACTCGGGGAGAAGGAACGGAGCTGGTCCTACTTCCCTTTCAAAAGTCCGTCCTAATCCTGAATTTTAAACTTTCCAGCTTTCAGGCACTTTCGGGGGTTTTGTTTATTTTGCGGTTTGGGGTTTTTGTTTGTTTGTTTGTTTGCGCTTTTTTGTTTGGTTGTTTTTTGGGGTTTGGTTGATTTGGTTTTTTTAACCAAAATCAAATCACTTTTGGTTTAAAATGCAAGTGCTTCTCCCTATTGAAGGCCGAGACGTAATTAGACCCATGCTAATGAATCCCGAGGATTGTATCACGCTGCCCTCGGCGATCCCGTGAATCCGCCACCCAAATCAGGACCTGGCCATGGAGAGGAGTCCCGGCTCCTTCCTCCTTCATTAACAACCCTTTTCTGGTCTGGTTTAACTCACCTCCTCTCTCCAGTGCTATTTAAAAGCCCGGATAAAACCCACTTTTTTACCACCAAAATGTAGACTTGCAACGCAAACCACGGGGCTCGAAACCCCCAAATCCCCACGCTCAATATCTGGCACTTTAAAAGCCGCCGGATGGTTTTCCTACTGCAATTCTTCATCTGCATTATTTTGGGTTTAGATTGTGTTTATTATTAAGGGTCCTTTTGAGACCACCGCAAAAAGGTGATTTTTTTTTGTTTTTCCCCACGTAAGAGGCAGCGCCGTAGTAAAATTAAATGTGTCTATGTCCTTGTTGATAATATTCAATTATTATGTGATTATTTGATTCACCCTGCTTTTTCCCTCTACTTTCCATCTTCTCGTGGCTTCCCAAAATAGCCTAGTTTTAGCCTGGTTGGTTAAAATTTTATCCTTAGTCTGTTCCCCATCTTAAGCAATTTTATAGTACCCAAAGAAAAGCAAAAGCCATTGGTAAGGCCGAGCCTTCACTGATGCCCAACTTTCCATCTTTTAACATCTTAAAATAATGCTGAAGATAACTCAAATATTGGCAGGCAAGATGGAAAAATCGCCCTCCAAAATTCAGGTTAAAGAACACAATCTTAAAAAATATCTGCAGACAAATTTGAAGCATTTTCTTTGTTAACACCGTCCCCGATACTGACAGAAGGCGGGAAGGAAAAAAGAGTTTATGAAGCTGCAACGCGAATTTGTGCCTCTCATTTCTCTGCCCATTTATCCCTCTTCCACCCCACAAAATTCAAAAGCAATATTTTAAGCCATTTGCCCAAATTTTTGGTCGTAGAAACCTGGGGCACATAATGAAATTAAACACTCCGAGAATCAGCACAAGAGATCAGGGCTGAGATTTTTAGGACCAAGGAGACACTGAAATACAGGGCTGGGTTGTTCAGATGTGCCTGAGTTCCCCAAAAAGCACAGTAGTAAATGTGGATGCATTTCTTTACCTCCTTCTCCATCGTCTTTCCCACCTTAGCTCTGAATTGCCCTTCGGTCTCTCTTCTCCCAACCTAACCAACCTTTCAAACAAATTTTAAAAAGCCCAAAACTTAAAACAGCCCAAAGGGATGATCTGAGACCAAACTTTGATTTCTTGATTTTCCAAACAGTTTCTCCCCTGTTTTACACCTAAATCCCGCTCAGGAAGGGGCTGCTTGTGTGCTCATGGAACATCGTGGTCCTGCACACCACGGTCATCCCCATCGCAGCCCCTAAAACCCCTCGGAGCTATTCGTGGAGCCGGCAGGCCCTTGGCGCCGAAGCCCGGCGCATCAGTCCTTTCTGCCCCAGGGCCTACCCTACACTTTTTTTTTTTTTTTGGCAACTGTAGTCTTTGAGGATATTTGGAAATGGTGGTTTTGCAGAGTAACTGTATGGACACCCATGGTTTGAAGCCAGAGGAGGCTCTGACAATGACATCCCGAGTACTCCGGATTTCTCCCGCCTGCCCTTCGCGGCTCCTCGATCTACACACAGAAGGGTGCGTGCACCGAAATCTGCGGGGCTGACGGGCTGAAACCCTCCCCTCCCCTGTCCCAGTCCCGGCTGTGCTCACCGATGTTGGCGTGCCGGGCGGCCGCAGGCGTCCCTCGGCTCTGCAGGTTGTGCAGCATCGGGCTGTCGAAGGGCGAGGAAGTCCAGGTGGTGGCCATTTCGGGGCTCATGTAAGCCGGGTAGGGGCTGGAATAGGAGCTGCCGAAGCCCCTGCTGTACTGCTCCCTCCCGTTAGCAGAAAGGTTCAAGGAGCTGCTGTAAGCCGCCGCCGCTTCCCGGGAAGAGGTGGCAGGGATGGGGGTACTGGTGGAGAACGAGAACCGAGGTGACACGGGAGGGTGGGAAGATCCAGGGTTGTAAGCGGCGCTTTCGGCTCCGGGTTGAGTCCAGATGGAGTGGCTGGAGACGGGGCTGCCTTGCTGGGAAGAGCCGCTGCTCTGGAGGTAGGGCAGGCTGGGGAGCATGGAGGTGACCCTCGTGGTGGGCACATAGACCGGGGACGCTGCGGCCGCGCTGTGCATGAAGCCACCTGCTCCCTCGTACGACGGAGGGCCAGGGTTCGCTGCCATGGCTAAACTCTGGTACATGTCGCGACGGGCCTCCCCAAACCCCAGCCGGGTCCCCGGCCGCGATCCAGAACGATGGGGAGCGGGTGGAAAACCCCCGGCTCCACTTTCCCCTGCGGTGAGCAGTGGCCGGAGCGGTCTCGCGTGGGTACAGCCTTCCAGCCAAAACCAAAACGCCACCAGCGATGCGATTTTCCGCCACCCCACCCTTTCCCCACCGCCCACCTTCCCCACCTTCAGCAGGTCCCG
>VWZD01012952.1:398368-458888 GCA_013396695.1 Sakesphorus luctuosus
GAAAGGAGGGGGAAAGGGTGGGGGGGAGAAGGAGAAGGAGGAAGTCTGGCTCGACCCTCCCACCCCGCGCCTGCCCCACGCGTGTCCGCACTCCCCAAAGTTCGGCCACGCATGAACGAGGGGGGCTTAAAGGAGAGGGAGGGCATCACCCGCTGCACCCTCCCCATCAGTGCTGCCCCAAGTGGGGAGCAGACCCCAGACAGCAGCCACAAAACTACTCCTCCTGCCGGGTGTTTTTTTATCCCTCCATTTTTTCTAAGTGGGGAGCTTGGAGAAGATAGGAACACAGGAAGGTCACCCACTGGGGACCTGGAATGCCGTGGGTTTGCATGGGGAGTCATCTCCTGGAGTCTTGGGGCAGGGGGAGGGATGCTTTACCTCATGTTGGGCTGGTTTCTGATTTAGGCGTCTTTGGGGGAATTTGGGATGGATTCGGGCCCTGAGATGCCATTGGGGCCCTGTGAGTGGTTTGCAGTGGCGAGACGCCGAAAAAAAACCCTGGTGGAAGGGAGTCAGGATGAAATCTCTTTCCCAAGGTGGGTCTGGGAAGGGGGTGAGACAGTCTGAGATGCTGTTCTCTCTGTAGATCATGGAGGAATCCTGTGGGATGGAGTTTGGAGCAATCTGGTCTAGTGGAAGGTGTCCCTGCACATGGCAGGGGATTGAAAGTAGATGATCTTTAAGATCCCTTCCAATCCAGAGCATTCTGGAGTTCTAGGATTCTGGGAAAACCATCTCACACCGGGAGTAGGCCTGGATGGGGGGGAATTATGGCCGGTCAAGTAATTCCTGGGACTGCTTTAGGTTTAACTAACAGATTCCCCCGGCTGAACCCCTCCGCTGGGCTGAATTTAGCAGCAGAAGAGATAACCAGCAGATAAGGACTGATACCCTGGGAGGACAGAGGGAGACGGGCAGGCGGCCGAGGAAAGGGAGAGAAGCAGGAGGCAACGCTGGGAAGAGGTAAGGATAGAAGTGAGCCGGGAGGAGGGGGTTTAAGGGAGCTCTGTGTCCCACTGAAACCCAGGGAATGGTTGGCGTGTAACCGGCCTAGAATGGAGCGTTTCCACAGGACTCTCCACAGGAGGGGAAGAAGGAGTGAGCTCTCCTCCTGCTTTACAAACAGGAATGGCGATAATAAAAAAAAAATAACCAAAAACCCCTCCTAAATCGAGTTCGTTTTCAAGCCCGAGGAGACAATAGGAGGAAGCTTTTAGGAAGGCCTGTAGGAAGGGGCTTGTTGGGGTCCCGACGTGACAGCGAGAAAGCGGAGCGAGGGGACGGGGAAGCGCTACCCACCTTCAGTGCTGGAGGGGGCAGGGGCGGAGGGGGGCGAAGCCGTGGGGCAGGACACCCCCTCACTGCGGGGAAGGCACAGGGCTAAGAGATGCCTGGTCCTGTTTCTTGGGGGGATAAGGGGCAGTAGGGCTCTGTGTCCCCCCTTCTTGACTCCCCAGTACGGCCAGACTCCCCAGTCCCACTCGCTGACTGGTTTGCCCACGTCACGTGGAAGTGGGCGGCGATGGCAGGAAAGGGGGGGTGAGGAGGGTGGCTGGTATCTGTTGCACCATCAGCCGGGCGCCAGGTTTCATTGCTGTGAAGTTAAAAAAAAAAGAATAAAATAATAAAATCAAAGCAGCACCACGGGCATGGCCCCACGGGCTGCCCACACTGCAGGCAAAGTCCAGCCGGGAAGCTTCGTGCTCCCGCGCACCCAAGGGACACCCATGCCCAGCTCCCAGAAATAGTCAGAGATGTTTCCTGACGGGTACGGGCACCCTCCAGCTCCCCAGTCCCTTTGGAGAAAACCCCCTTCCTTGGGGATATGGCCCAGGGGGGATTTCTGCCTCAAATCTTGATCCCAAATCGTGACGAGGTGGCTTGGCAGCTGCTCTCCCCCTTCATCTCAGCCTGTTTAGGGGTGACCTCCGTAAACTGGGCACCCATCTCTTGTCACCCCGTGTGCTGCAGAGGCTGAGGGCTCTGTCGGGTAATGGTGCAGTGCAGGGGGGCTGCGGCACCCCTCTGAAATTTGAGGTCCCACGGGCACAGAGCCCATGAGGGGGCTCAGCCCCCATCCCACTGTCCCCCCCACTCCCGGGGGTCGCTTCCCCTTGAGATGGCTCCGTCCGTCGAGGAGGTGGGGGTGGTGTCTGCCCTCTTTCCCGGGAATAATCCACACCCCCTGAATATTTCCTACACTCCGGGGTTTCCCGTGGAAATTTGGGGCTCCTATGTGGGAAAGCAGGAGGCTGGAAGAGCCGTTTGGGGCTTGGAAAGAAAACAATTAAATTAAAATGTAAAATTAAAATGTAAAATAAAATTTAAAATCTCCGTATGAAAAAGGCAAAGGTCGGAGTGGAGGGAGGGGAAAGAGATGAGGGAAGCGATGTATTGATGAGGGATGGAAGGCGAAGGAAGCACCTGGGGGGATGCTCCAGCGTCGGGAATGTGTCCCTGGGGACGTGGAATCCTCCCATCCTCTGCCCCGGAGCCACCCTCAGTCTCCTCATTACTCCGGAGAGCCCACGGAGAGAACAAGGATGCCCCAAATCCCCCCAAACAGGGATGCGTGCGTGCATTGACAGAGGCTAAAATCGCGGCTGGAGAGAAAGCCGGTGGAAACGCAAATATCGGGATGAAAATAATTATAGACATGCATAAAAATAAAATTACAGGCGCAGAAATACATGGGAAATAAACATCAGCAACAGTATCAGTGCGGATATTTATACTTTAAGCACACGGAGGAAAATATATGTTTAATAAGTGGGTATTTATATAGTATCGATACAAAAATTGAGTACAGATGGGACTTCATGTGTGTTATAATTCAAAAGAATGTGTGTTACACATAAACATGTATATACTTGCATACTTAATTTATAACTCGTAACACGCTATGGTATAAATTTTATATATATGCAACTATATATAGATTATTAAATATCTATTAATAAAATATACAAGTGAATACGTATAAAATTAATATATAACATTTAAACTTATCAAGCAGATATGTAAATATATATAAATATTTGTATATATAAAATACACGTATGAACATCGGGCTATTAGCATGCAGGGAAAGAAAGGAGAAATAAATATATCGGTGTCTCTTTTTACATCCTTTCTCCGAAGCAGCTGTCTCTCCAGATGTGCTGGGTTTTGGAGACTCATCTTTCCCTCCTTTACAGAATCCCTGACGATTTTCTCTTCGAAGGCAGCAATTTGCTGAAGATTCGTTAAATTCCTACAGGATAGCAGCACTTTCCTCAAAAAAAAAATAAAAAAGGCAAAAGTACAATTAAAACTGATTAAATCCTTCTGACCCGCAATTCCAGGAGCAGAAAGAACTTCAAGGAGCTGCCTTGGCTTTGCAACTTCCAGGAAAACAAATGCAAAAGCAATTCCTGTGGATTGTTTTGCGTGTGCATGGCCGGATCCAGCCTCTTTCCTCGGAGAATTATCGGTCCGTGGAGCTGCACAGCGAATCGCGGGGATGCGCATCCCAAAAGTCGAAGAGATGAGGAACCGAGCCAAGCCCAGCCTCATGTAACCCAACAGCCTGGAGGGAGAAGTTGGATTTCGGACACTTTTTCTCCCTAAAAAAGCAGAGGATTGGGACACAGCAGAAAACAGCGACAAAAAAAATCCACCTCTGCTCTGCACTCGAAGGGGTTTTTTCCCCCCATGCGATTAACGAAATCTCGCTGAAAGTAACCAAGAGAAACAAAACTCGGCCTTACTGCTCTCCTTTCCAGCCCCTCCTTCTCCCCCAGGCAGGAAAATAATCGATACGATGCCTATTTTTTGTTTTGTTTTATTTTTTTACTCCCGTATCGAAGTTAGTTCCATGGTGGTTTTAGAATAAAACCTCCGGACGTTGATGGATGAAAAGAAAAGGGGGAAAAAAGGGAAAAAATAGGAATCGGGGGAAGCGAGGCTGGGGAGGGCGGGAAGAGGAGGGAAAGTTGATTTAAAATTTTCTGTGTGATGATAATCGAATTGTTAAAAAATCCTGAAGAAAATTGATTAAAAATGAAGGGAAAAAAACAGTAGGCAAATGTGATTTTAGCAGACAAAAAGGGATAAATGAAACCGATGGCTGGTGGGCCAAACATACACGAGTAATTTGGATTTTTGCTATTGTATTTTTAATTGTTTTATTTATTCTGTGCCTTGGCTGCAGCCGGGAAGGGGTCTGGAGGAGGGGGCTAGGAGTGCCTTAAGAGCTGCGGGAGGGGACTGGCCACCCTGGGATAGACGGGAAGGGGAGAAACCGAGCTCCAAAATATCGGTGCCCTGGGCTGGGTGTCATCTGCGGGCAGTAATAAACCAGATATGGGTATCTATCTATAGGTATCTATAGGTACGGGGGACACAGAGCTGCAGCCGGCCCTGTCTTGTATCAGAGCAGCCGGTGCAACTGGGGAGGGGCCCCAAAGCAGGGGAACGGCACGGTTGCACCCCTGATTCTTGGGGCAGAGCGGCAGGACCGGGCCGGGCTGGGAGCGCGGGATTGCCCAGGGTGGGGGATGAGGCGCCCTGCGAGCCTGGAGAAGTCTCGGCGCGGCATCGCCCCCTCCCGCCTCCTTCCCACCCCTCGTGGGGGTCTGGGGATGGACAGCGGGACGCTGCCCTCGTCCCTATCCGCTCCAGCCCTCCTCTGGTCCAGCAAGGGGGGTTCTCCGAGCATCAGCCCCTGATGGAGCGCTGCTCGCGGAGGGGTAGATCCGTCTCCCCTCCTGAACCCTCGTCCCCGGTGAGCCTTGAAGTTCCCTCTCCGGGACCCCCTTGCACGCCACTACACGCCTGTCCACGGACCCCCTTGCGCCCCCTTAAATCCTGCCCACGGACACACTTGCAAACCCCTGCACCCCTGCTCGTGGATCACCTTGAACCTCCTGTCCGTAGACCTCTGCATTCCCCTTAACCTCTGCCCATGGATGCCCTTGCAATCCCCTGTATCCTTGCCCACGGACCCCATTTCACTCCCCTGCACCCCTGCTCATCGACCCCTTTCACCCCTGCCCAGGGACCTCCTTGCAGCCCCTTCATCCCTGCTCATGGATCCGCTGCATCCCTGCCCACAGACACATGTCGGGGCATCCCAGCCCAAAGCAACCGCATGAGAGACTGTGGACAACCTCCTTCACGGCTGCGGGGGGCTCTGGGGCAGCCCCGCACCACAGCCGAGGGCTTGTGTGAGCAGGAGACCCTCGCCCCGGCTACCAAAGTCTCTTGCCACACCTTCAGAGACACTTCTCTAAACAACCGTCACATCTGTTTACAGGAGGGCAGGGGTCCTAAAATGCCACCAACCCCCGCCTACAGCCCTCCACCTCCCAAAGGCCAGGTACTACCTGGAGAAGTGTGTCCAAAGAGCATCATGGCTCAACGATGCTTCAGAGGCAGTTCTAAACCCTTTCTGATCATCCCCCTATGCACCCAAATATTAATTTATTGCTTTTCCATATTTTTCCCCCTTCACTTTTCTCTTTTACCTCCGTTGGAAATAAATACAAACGACTTCCTCAAGGACAAAGCTGTGGGATGCAGAAGGTGTGTTTAGCAGAGATCCGTGCTTTGATGCAGAGGGAGAGGAGACGGGCTGAGCGGTTGAGTGTCAGTGACAGGGAAATTTGAGGAAAGGCGGGATCTGAAACTCACCTAGAACTGGGATCTTTGGGGGAAGAGAGTCCACGGGACTTGTGATACCCCGCGTGTCTGTGCCGCTGTGTGTGCGTGGAGGATCTCTGCTGCTGGGGACAGACGTGTCCCAAAAGACACTGAAATAGCGTGAATCACTGTGCTGCACTCATCTTCAGCTTTGCTGCCAAAAGCAAGCGAATTGAGCCTAAAATACCAGGGCTTTGTATTCCCTGATCTGGGATCCTCTGAATGAGTGGGGAGGCATGAAAGCCCAGCACAGGAGGGGCTTTCCCCGGGGGAGAGGGGCTGCGTTGCCGTGGCGTGAATGGCTAAGTGGGATCCTGTGAGCACATCACCCGTGGACAGGGGGGATTCCCTGGGGCCATCAGCACAGGGATGAGTGGGTGAGCATCCCCTGTGGTGGTGGGGAACCCGCTGGGGGTGATTAGGGGTGCGTCGCCACCGGGGTTCCTGTCACCCACTCTCAGCGCCGCACGTGTGATTTTGTTGTCGTTATTGTCACGGCGTTTTGATGCAGCGACAAAATCGCATGTGTAGAGCGCACTTGCTGTGAAATCCCCCTCCTGTCTGTTGGGTGCTGGCTGGCCCCGACAGAGCCCCTCACGTCTGGTATTAACAGCAGAAGTGATGGAAAGCCCCTTCCTGTTCTCGGAGAGGCTGGAAGTGTCCTGCACCAAGCAGAAGGCTGAGCAGGCTGGAAAAGCACGGGCAGGAGCCCTGGCAGTGCAAAACCTCAGTCAGTATCACTACCCGTCTATCCATGTTCTATCCATATATCCATCAATCTGTCAGCTATCCATCTATCCATCTATCCATCATCTAGCCATACATCCATCTATCTAGCCATATATCCGGACATCCATACATCTATGTGACTTTCTAGGCATTACTATGTATATTTACATATTTGTGCCTATCTACTTGCCAAAATACCTTTTTTTAAATCTATACATATCTATCCAAGTGTCTATATCTCTCATTTACATGTCTATCTGCCTATCTCTAGTGCAATGGATGTCCTTATGCAATGGATGTCCCACTGTGGGGTCCCCGACAAGTAGTGCTGCCTGTACCTCCCCAGACCTATGGCTGCCTTGACCCCCCCAGTCTGCCTGTCTTTCAGCCCCACTGGGAAGTTCGTACCCCCTCAAAAGCTATGCTGCCTCTATCCCAGACCTATGAGGAGTGCCTGGATCCCCGGGACGTGCGGGGCTACCAGCAACCTGACCCACAAGGCTCTCCAAACCCCGTCTTAGCTGTTTCTATCCCAAAACCATTGGGTCTCTCTATATCCCGGATTGATGGAGCTGCCTCCAACTCCAGCTTAAGGGGCTGCCTGCTGGCAACTCCCGACTCTGGGCCGTGCCAAGCCGTGCCGTGCCGTCAGCGGTGCCGTCGGGGCGGCGAGGCCGGGGCTGTCAGCCCCTATTGATGAGGTGTGGGCTGACGGCGGAGAGCGGCGGCCGCCGGCTCCGCTCCAGACTCCCCGGCGCTGGGGTCAGTGCCCCGGCCAGCCCCGTCGCCGCCGGGAAGGGAAGGGCTGGACCCGGAGGAGATGCCCCTGCTCTCCCTGCGAGCATCGCGCACCGGGCACTGGGGCTGTGGGAGCTGCAACGCTGAGGCTGGATGTGATGAGAAAGGTCTCAATCTTAACCCAAATCCACCGCCCCTGGGTGGCAGATGTGGAGTCAAGATGGAGGTTTCATCACCGATTTCATTCTGGAAAAAACCCTTCACCCTCTGCATTGATGTTGAATTAATCCACCTATTCTGGAGAGGAATAAAAAGAAGGGGGGAAAAGAGAGATATGAAAGGGAAAACACAAAGCCAAGGTAGCGTTTCATGCACTGAAAAACTCCAAGGGCTGAACTTCCAGACCAAAGCCAAGTGAAATGCTCTCACAGAAAGAAGGGACAAGCAGAGTTGCATGTTTAGGCAAGTGCTGGCAGGACCGAGTGGTAATGCAGGAGGATGGTTTGACCTTGGCTGAGACTGCCAGACAAAAATCACAAAATATTGACAATTTTTAAAAGGAAAACTTGAAAAAAGGGAGATAAAAAAAGCTAGCCTTTTCCAACATGGGAAAAATCCCCTCTGGTTCAAGTGAGTGTGTGATCAGAGGTTGACAATGTCCTCCAGCCAGGGACACTGGGGACAGCTGGGGATTTCTGGGAACCTTCCTCTCTTCACCTGGATCTGTCACAGATGAATTTCCCGAGATTGGGACACTGGGCTGGGGCCCAGGAGATTCCCAGATTCCTCAGCCTCAGCTTTGCAAAGGAAAGGACAACACAAAGGGTCCGGCTATAGCAGGTGGAATCCCCATCTGTGGAGGTATTTAAAAGAAGTGTGGATGTGGCACCTGAGGACATGGGTTAGTGGTGACATTGTCAGTGCTGGGGGAACAGTTGGACTCAAAGATCTCAGAGGGCTTTTCCAACCTAAATGGTTCCATGATATTATAAAGTGCTGCTGGGGTTCCTTTGGATTGTGCCTAATTTCCATGTGACTTACACAACAATTTCTGGAGTTCAGGCAACATCATGGGAATCTTATTTCCTAATTGACTTCCACTTAACTTTCCAGAAATAGCCCACCAAAACCCCCCTTGCTCTGCTGTTCTCCAGCCAAGCAAACATGGCAACCTCACCTCACAGGAGCAGGAATTCAGACTATGCCACTGAAATCCCTAGGGCTGCACAAATAAAGCTCCCAGTTTCCCTTTACCATTGGGAAGAGTCTTCTCCTTCTTCTTCTCCTCCTCCTTTTTTGATTTGTACTGTAAAGAAACATGGCTGGTGTAATGTTTTTGATGCATCAGTGTTACTAGAGAGCAGCAGAGCTGATGGTCCCTTAAATATGCCAAAATCCAGTCTGGCTTTGGCTTTTGGACTCATCGTGCAGCTTCACACCCACCTAGGAATGCTGTCCAGGATGAAAAACCTTGGGTGAAGGTGGTATTTTTGTCATCTATGGGGAAAAGCAAGAAAATACACAACAGGCTGTAATTGTAAAAGGCACCGTAACATGAAAGTTTGTTTTATCATGAAATGATACTGTTATCGTCAGGCAAAACTCCAGTGCAGCACATGGGGAAAGAGGACTCAGGTCTGATGCCAAATTTATATCTAATTAGTCCTTGTTCTTAGATCATTAATGCAGTGTTGATATTGTTAATAAATAGTTATATCTGTTGGGCAACACGCTTGGGAACAGATGCACCTCTGAGATTTCATGGATCATACAAGTCAGGAATGATGTGAGTCTGCAGTGTAGGAGGGGAGAGGTGGAATCCTGGACAGGGACACCTTCCTCTATCCCAGGTTGCTCCAAGCCCTGTCCAGCTTGGCCTGAAACACTTCTAGGGATGGGGCTTCCAGAGCTTCTCTGGGCAACCTGTGTCAGGGCCTCCCCCCCCCCCCAGCCAAGAATTCCTTCCCAATATCCCATCTAACCCTGCCCTCTGGCACTGGGAAGCCATTCCCCCTTGTCCTGCCCCTCCAGGCCCTTGTCCAGATTTCCTCTCCAGCTCTCTTGGAACCTCTTTAGATACTAGAAGGGGCTCTAAGGTCCCCCTGGAGCATTCTCTTCTCCAGAGTACAGCTCTTGGTTTGCAGAACAGAGCAGCTCAGGTTCAACCCCTTGTTGTCCTGTCTTGGGCAGGTACCTGGGGCTGGATGGATGCCATGAGGAAGTGGGACATACTCCCTCATCTATTGCAATTAAGGAAGATGAAGTCTCTGCTTAGCTGGACAGTGTGAAATGCATCCTCCACCTTCTCTTGGGGTCTTCTCCCATTATCAGTCTGAAATTTCTTGCTTCATATTCCTGCTGGTAACATAAAGCCAGTAGTGAAAGAGGAGGAGAAGTGCAGGGAGAGGGGGTGGCTTTGGGGGAAAAAAAGATGCTTTTGCCTGAGAGCTGTCACAATTTTTAGGACAAGCAGGATTCCTAGACTTTTCAGAAGTCCTGGATGGAGGAAAAGGTCTTCCTTTGCCCTCCCATTTGGGTGGCCACAACTTTCATAGTTGATTCTAAGCAAACTGGTGAAAAAGGTGTAGTAACAGCATTTCTAGCAAGAGGGGTGAAGCAGACTTAGATTTAGTACATAAAGCAAAGAAATCTCTAAAGTGTCACCTTTGCTGGCACCCAAGAGCCCAAATGCAGGATGGCTGCTCTGCAATGATACCCCCAAGAGAGACAGCCGATATTGGGCTGGGTTTTGTCACAGAATTGTAGAATCACAGAACGGTTTGGGTTGACAGGGAGCTTAAACATCACCTGCAGCTCCCTGTGAGTTGCTCCTTGGCCATATAAGCCCAGAATCAGGCTGGATCCTATTTTTTTTTCTTTTCTCTTTTACAAAAGATCCCTGAATGCTTTACAAAGATTACCACATTAAGCCTCACAACACTGCAGGGAAGGTTGATCTTATTATCTGGGAAGACAAGGGAAAGGAGGATTAAAAGCCTTGTGGGGGACAGCAGATCCAGGACAGGACCTGTCTCTCCCACAGCACTGAATCCCATGCCCTAACACAGGATTACAGATTTTTGGCAGAACAGCTGTGAAGTATCACAGTAATCCCAGTGGGACATTGGAGGCATTGAAGCATATTCCAGTTGTTAACATCCAAAGATATGTAAACCACCCTGGAGAAATCATTGCAGGCATCAGTGGAGGGCTTCACCCCAAAATATATATTTTTGATTTACACTCTCTTTTTTGACAGTGAAAAAAAGGACCATTTTTAGCACCTTTCCATGTAGACTGTGGTAAAAACATGCATCGAATGTTCACTCCAGAAAAACACACATGGCAGAGGTAGAACTCATTGGGAAACACATTTTTTTGGTTCAGTAGAAAATATTGCGTAAATAAAAAAAAAGTAATTTTTGTTTCATCTGGAAGAGGCAGAAATACAAAATTAGCAAACTGGAAGGTTCTGTGTTTATTGATTCTGGCTGGACAAACCTTGAAAGTTTAATGGTTTTGTTCAATTTTTTTTTTTTAATTTAATTGAATTTTACTTCCACTTTGGGCTTTTTTGTTTCCTTTTGATTGATTTGCTTGTTTTAAGAAAATTCTAAGACATTTCTGGATGAACTGCTGTTTAAATTCAATAAGAGAAAATCTGAGCTTGAACTGCTCTAAGCAGTAAGTTTAAACATTTCTAATCATTTTCAGCTATGTTTAGGATTCTGGGTTTGCTTTTGAAAAGACAATATAATGGAGCATGAATTCAGAATACAATTATAGCTGAAAAAATTATATTTCTTAGATTGCATTAAAATTTATTCCTTTTTTGAGGGGGGGAGGGAGGTAGTTCATGTAAAGAATAAAGAGCATTTTCAGAATTCAGTCTTCTTATTGCAATAAGAAAACCCTGAGTGTTAACAGCACACAGTGGGAAAACAAAAGAACAGGGAAAAGATGTTACAATTTATACTTGTTGCAAGCAAAACCCAAAGACTCAGAGGGGGAAAGGCAAAAAAAAGACAACGGGACTGTTGTTGTTTAACTCTTTATTCCTGGCTTTTCATCTTACATGGAAAATGTTATTAAAATTTGAGAGCCACAGCTTTCCACTGCAAATATCAGGATAACCAAGAAGTTTCCAGTGGTTTTTTTTCTCTTTCAGTCACATCAGATTCATGTTTCTGTCATCACCCCTTGCAGGTGTTCCTTGTGCTCACTTGTTCTTTGAGCAAATCTCAGCATCTCAGCTGGGTCACACTGTCCCTGCCCTTGAGGTGAGAAGCACTTAGAGGTTTTGGTCCCTGGAAGTGTCCAAGGCCAGGCTGGACAGGACCCTGAACATGATCCAATGAAAGGTGTCCCTGCTCATGGCAGGAGGTTCAAACCAGCTGATCTTTAAGGTCCCTTCCAACCTAAATCATTCTATGATTCGTAATTCTTTCTTCTTCGCATTTCATGTCCCATTTGGAACAAATCGTGGGGTGTTTTTCTGAGGACACCCTATGATCTTTCATCTTCCAGTGGTTGGTTGGGTGAAGAGCATCTTTGAGCCTTCTCTGTGTCTTGTCTCATTTCCTGCCTTTTGTCTGCCCTTGGGATTTCAGCCCCAAATCAGAGGTGATGTCAGTTCAGATGACATGCAGTGCTGTTCACATCACAGAATCCCAGAATCATTAAGGTTCAAAAAGACCTCCAAGGTCATCAAGTCCAACCTTTGACTGATTCCCACCTTGTCACCCAGCCCAGAGGACTGAGTGCCACGTCCAGTTGTTCCTTGAACACCTCCTGGGATGGGGACTCCACCACCTCCCTGGGCAGCTACTTCCAATGCCTGAAAACCCTTCCCTTTCCTCCACCATCTAGTGGAATCTTTGGCCAGGGGGCAGATGACTGGAAAATTGCTCTCACCATCTTTACTTTCTTCAGACATTCGATGCTGTCAGCAAAGTCACAGAATTACAGAACAGTTTGTGTTGGAAGGGACCTTAAAGATCATCTCATTCCAACCCTCCTGCCATGGGCAGGGACACCTTCCACTATCCCAGGTTGCTCCAAGCCTCATCCAGCCTGGCCTTGGACACTTCTAGGAATGGAGCATCCACCCAAGTAGACATATCTCAGACACTTTGTGGAAACAGGCCAGGACCATTCTCACAGCTCCACTGTGGGCTACCTGGGAGCCTATGGGCAAATCTGGACTTGATGTCCCTCTGCAGTCACTCCAGAGAGGTGGGTCCTTCTCAGGAGTGGGGAACTGTCTCTCTCCATCAACTACTGATAACTTGAACATCACTGGGAAGCATCTGAAGTGGGTCCAGTTGGGCCTCTGGGTCAGATCCTTCCATGAAATGCTCTTTGCTTCCTTCATTTGTATAATGTTGGCCCCCAACATTGAACATGTGGTGGAGAATGAGGATATCTTCTGTTGAGGATGGATTTTGTTTTGTTTTGCTTTTTTTGTTTTGGTTTTTTTGTTGTTGTTGTTGTTGGTTTTGTTTTGGTTTTTTTTTTTTTTTTCCAAAATTCTTGTCCAATTTCACATTTCTCATGTTTGGGGAAAAGGAAAGAAAAAAAAAATAGGAAAATATATAGAGTTTTTTCCTATTTATATCCATTTTTCTAGTTTCAATTTTCCCTTCACTCATTTTTTTCCTCTCTTCTGTGACCAAATGCCTTATATGGGCTTTTTGAAAAAGATAAAAGGGAAGTATTTAGAGGAGAAGTCTTCCCTTCAGATTTGGCCTCTTTTGGAGCCTGGATCATCAATGAGCTTTTAATTTTACTTTTCCTTTTTTTCTTTCTTCTTCCCCACCCTATTCTTTTCCTGTCAGATGAGTCCTGATCTCATCAAGATCTCTACATGTGCTTATCTGCTCTCCATTGACTGGAAGAGGGTTGCTCAGTAAATAAAGCTTAGCAAATGGTCACGTCTTCAAAAGGCATCAGGAATTTGGATGGAAAAGTGTCTCTGGCCAAGATTTCTGTGTTTGGCTGCCAGCACAGTAACACCCTGACTTGGCTCATCCTTTACAGTGCTGTTGGAGGAGAAGGATGTCCTTAAGGCTTGGGAAACCCCCAGCTCAATTCTCAGTTGTCCTGAGATTTTGGAGAGGCCACTGCACCTCTCTTGGGACCTCAGTTCTCCATCTGCTAAAATAAAGGTAATAAAGCCCCCCTGGGGTGTAACTGGTCAATCTTTGACTGCGACGTGCTCTCCACATCATTGGGATCTGAGGTGGCACGAGTTTAGGGGACATTCATCCCCACATACAGCTCAGAGACAAGGCAGGGAGGGATCTGATCATGCAAACAGAGATTAGGCCATTGATCAAAATACTCCTGAATGGGCTTGTGGATAAGTCTATCAGCAGATAGATTCTGATGTCCTCCCTGCAAAATGTGAAGGGCTGATGCCGCTGTGGTGATAAGTTCATAGTGTTGACCAGAGGCATTATCAGAGCTGGGGACAATGTAAGGACATGAACAAACACTGGGCAGTGGCATCTCAAGAAAGGCTTTGGGAGTCACTGGGGTGATGCTATCTCACAAGGCAGACCCTGGGAGCCACTTTCCCTGCATGGAGGGGTTGGGAGGGGATTGGTGACTGTGGCAACCTTAGGACATGAAAGACTGAAGGTACAATGTGGGGTATTTAGGCCGCAGCACTGAAAAATCTTGGACTACTTTAAAGTGCATGGGAATAATCCATTCTCAGCCCAGATTTCACAGAATCACAGAATACTTTAGGTTGGAAGGGACCTCTGGAGATCACCTAGTCCAGCCCCCCTGCCAAGGCAGGGTCACCTGGAGCAGGTGACACAGGAATGCATCCAAGTGAGTTTGGAATGTCTCCAGAGAGGGGACTCCATGACCACCCTGAACAGCCTGTTCCACTGCTCTGCCACCCTCAATGGAAAGAAGTTCATCCTCATGTTGAGGTGAAAATTCTTGTATTTTAGTTTATGGCCACTGCTCCTTGTGAACTTGTGCAAGTTTGGGCTGGAGAAGCCTGTTGGAAAACAGTCTTGGTGTTATCTCTGCATCTGTAGCTTTCTTTTTAAAAAGGAGGTTGTACAAGTGTGCTGGCTGCTGTTTCTCCAGATAACATTTGCATTGACTGATTAGTTCAAGCCAGGTCCGGCAGAGGGGTGGAGACCTGCAGGTAAGAGCAGGAATGGTACCAGGTATGAGGATTCACAGAGTCTGGCTGGGAGCACTGCAGAGCCAGGAGGTGTTTGCATGTCCAAGCCATGGACAGGCTGCACCACTGACTAAAGGTGAAGCAGATGTTCTAATCTATAGAAAATCACAGCATTCCCCCCCCTTTTTCCGAAATAAAAGATTTCTAGTTTTCCCATGAAGACAAACCTGCTTTCACAAGGTGCTGTTTCAAGACAACAAACTTGCACCCGTTTCTGGCAAGTCTATAATTAAAATGAGATCCCAGAGCCATCAGCCAGTCCTTGCAAAGTTCACTCATTTAAATGTTCCCATCAAAGCAAAACCAATGTCCAGAAACTTGGCAGTAATTGGATCACGAAGTGCAAGCTCCCATGATTACATCAGGAGAGCTCTGCCAGGACTTTACTGCATCAAAAGAAATAATCAGAGGGCTGGAAAAGGGAGCAGCTCTTCATTTAAATGTCATTAATTTCCTGTCTACTTGGCAGGGTCCACAAATTATGCACTTAAATATGCAGAGGTGGCTTCTGGTGAGCAGAGGCTACAGCTGCAGCAAGAATAAAACTTCATAATCCACACAATGGGAAGAAGCAAAGTCCAGGCTCCAACTGTCTGGGATGTGCCTTGTCTAAAGAAAATATGTATCTGGCTGCTGTAGTTTTTATTCAGGTTATAGAAGTCTCTTGGATCAGCTGAGGTCCTTCACTGCTGGGCCAAGAGGTGCCATCCCACAAGGGTGAGAGGAAGGAGATAAAGGCATTAATCATGGAGTCACTGGATCATAGAATGGCCTGAGCTGGAAGGGACCTTAAACATGCACTAGTTCCAACCCTCCTGCCATGGACAGGGAGACCTTTCACTAGACCTTGATTGGTCTAGTGGCTGGTTGGACAGGTCCATGGGATGACCTAGAAGACATGCAAAGGAGTGACCTTATTATTTTCTCTGGGGAGATCTAAGGCTGCTCAGTATAAACTGGAGGCTTCCAGTTTACACTGTGCTGGATGGAGGGCTTTCAGCTCACACACTGGTGCTCAGGAAGATATTTGCCTAGAGGTTAAACTACAAGTTCTGGGCTGAAAAAGAATTTTCCTAGAAAATACCAGGAAACCACAGGTTTATCCCTGCTCAGCTGTCACTGAGGTGATGTTTGTTTGCATGTCCACCTAAACCAGGAAAGCCAGGATGTTTTACTAGTGGTGTTCCATCTTGAGGAGGTGCAGAGCAAAACCACGAGCCAACCCCTTTGTGCTACATATCTGTTAAGGCCACACTGGCCAAACCTCTGTGAGCCTTGGCTTTGAGCTGAATTTACAACCAATTTGTCTTATCCAAGTGAGTAGCCCCACAGACCCATCTGGGAGGACTTGAGTGAGTGAAGGTTGGTGTGGCTGAGCCCATTATTTTGGAGTTATCACCGGGCAGTGCTGTTATAGACAATCCTAGAATGGTTTGGGTTGGAAAGGACCTTAAAGATCATCTCATTCCAACCCCTGCCGTGGACAGGAACACCTCCCACTAGACCACGTTGCTCCAAGCCCTGTCCAGAGTGGGGCTCATGCACACCTGGGTGGAATTGTCCATGGTGTCCAACATCTGTTTCACCTTAACTTTGAAGAGGTCCAAGCCCTGGTTAGTGCATTATGGGATGTAGGCACAGGGATGCTGACCTGATCTCAGGAACCCAAACACTGTCTTTACACAGTCCAAATTTATGTGGTCATCCGAAGAACTGGGTATCTAAACCTGTGGGAGCAGAAAAGACCAGAAATGTTGTGGGCTGCAACCACTCCATCCCTGTAAGTGTCCAAGGCCAGGCTGGATGGGGCTTGGAGCAACCTGGGACAGTGGGAGGTGTCCCTGCCCATGGCAGGGGTGTGGAATGAGATGATCTTTAAGGCCCTTCCAAGCCAAACCATTCTATAATTCCACTCAACATGGTGTAACTTCCCCAGATGGATTTGTGGTTTTCCAGAGTTCTTTGTGACCACAACTGAGCACACTTTATACTGTGAGAAAGGTGTTGTTTTTTTCTAGCAGAAAATCCCCTAAAATCCCGTCAATTTTGGTCTGAAAGGAAAAAGTAAGGGAGTAGCTGTCAGCAGAAGGTTCATTCATCTTAAAAGAAAGACATTCCAGTCAAATTAAATAATAAAAGAGGTGATAAAACCCACCTGCTTTTCAACTCCAGGTTTCTGTTTCTTTTTAAATCAGATCAGTGTATTAAAGATGTTCAGTCTCAGAATTTTTGTGGAATTACTGGGCCAGATCAGTATCTGTGTCTTATGGAAAGAGGGATGTCAATTCAATCACAGTCATCTTTTGATGCTGGATGTCCCTTTTCATGATCCAGTCTCAGAGGAAGCAGATTTAACTTGGGGTTTATGGGAGGTAAAATCAAAGTAGAAAAATTTCCTAAAGTTCCCCAGGAGATGAGGGAGAGGGCAGGGAGGACAAGGAGAATATCTGCCCTCTGGCAGTGGGAAGTCATTCCCCCTTGTCCTGTCACTCCAGGCCCTTGTCCCAAATCCCACTTCTGTTCTCTTGGAGCCCCTTTAGGTGCCAGAAGGGGCTCCAAGGTCTTCCTGGAGCCTTCTCTTCTAGACATTACTGCAATTCCCAGCTGACCATGGAGCAGGGCTCTTCTTGGAAGGATGTCCATGTCCAGTGAGAAAGGACCTATTTTGGTGGTGTTTTTCATTTGATGTTGCCAGAAACTGCAGGATGCTGCAAGGAGTAGGGCTGCAAGACCCCAGAACTAAGGATAAATATAAAAAACATACATGTGAGAAAAAAAACAGTGGCTAATTAGGTTTCAAGAGCTCTGAACACCTCCATGCCTAGCAGTGAGCTTGGAATTTAGGGAACAGACACACCACACAGTGGAAATGCGGACCTGATAAAGCTGGGTGAGAAGTGCAGCTCTTGGCGGAGCCAACTCCACTGCAAAGCCTGGGACACACAAACAAGGACTGTGGAAGAGGCTTATGAAATGTTGAGGAAAGGGAGGGCTTGCAGAAAACCTGGATAAAACCTTGTGAATAACTGTGGGACAAGACACTCCTGGAAAATCCAAGGATAAAAGAGGTTTCTTATTTAAGAGCTACTGTAATTAAGAATGAGCATTGCTCTTACCATGGCATGAAGAGATCAGCTGGAAGTAGGAGCTGAGGAGTTATGTTTGGTGCTGGACCAACATCACCTGCTCCTCCCAAACTGGCAGCCTCTATAACCAAGACAGAGACTTGGCTGAAGGGGGAAGAAGAGGTGAAACCATTAAAAAGTCCCCCCCCAACTCAAAATATTTTATGATTTTATGAAAATAAGTGGAGGGACTTGCCCAGGACTAAGCAGTGAGTCAGAGGTGGATTCAAGGGAGGGGCTGAGGTCTCTTAGATCCTGCTGGTTGCACCAACCTGGCTCAGGACCCAGAGAGTAGTGACAGTAAATAATGAATGGGGTCAGGGCTCTTTATCCCTTCCTTTTTCCTGACACCCTTGGAGACTCACAAATGTGAGTAAACCTGGATCTTTTAATGGGAAGGATGGGCCCAGCTCCAGAGAGACCACTTCACTGGGATTTGTAGAAGATTTTGAGAGATCCCCACTAAAAATAAAATCGAGGTATCCAGGAAACATGTTTATCTTGTGGCCTTCTCATTGCCCTTCCCATTGTATGGTTGTGTGGACAATGACAGGCTGCTTTTTAGCAAATCTTGGTGTTTGATGCAGGCCCAGGGGAACGGTGGGAAGGAGCTGTAAAATGGCAAGCCCTGGCTGTCTCTGCTCCCAGCCTTTCCTTGGAGTTAGATAACAGCAGCAGCAGATAAGAGGAAAAGTGGTTCTTTAATTCAGTCATAATTTCACTTAGTGTGAAGGAAAATGTCTAGTGAGAGAATTAGACTAAGCCAGGAAATTGCCTCTTAAACCTGAGCTGTCCCGTGCTAAAAGTGCAGTCAGCAGTTTATGTAAATACATCTCCACATATCTGCCTTCCCCTACACCACCATAAAATCCTGGTCTTCTAAAAATGGCATGGCCAAGAAATTCTTTCAAACTCATGACAACAAGCCAATGCAACCTTTACAACTACACAGGCTAGATGATTTTTCCAGGTCTCTCCTAATATCAAATGCTCCCAGTCTCTGAGGACACCTGAGGCCAACAGAGCCATGATCTCCACTTGGCAAGAGGTGCCCACCTAACCCATAGTGAACTCCACAGGGAGAGGTTTTGGCCAAGAATGGCCAAGATGATGCTTTAGGTGGTCCATGACCTACTGGAGTCCAACACTTGGGTGAGAGGGGCTCAACCAAAGCTTTGCAATGAGCTTTTGGAGAGGTTGAAGAGTGAACAGACCCCAGGTCTTACTCTTCTTGAAGACCTCGATCCCCAGATCTTTCAGGGAAGAAGGCTACATCCACCTTGATTCTCCTCTTATTTATCCATCCCTGGGTGTTTGCTGGAAGGAAGCAATGTTCTTCTCATCTGGACAGTAGGTTTAGTACACATGATATTCTTGTGGTTTGGGAAGATCTGCCATGAACAGCCATTTCATGTCAAAGTGTTGCTGAACCTTCACTGCAATCAGGTGGGTTCACACCAAGAGGGCAATTTGGCTTAAAAAGAGACCTTCGGGTGTTCCTGTATCATCCCAGGTGGGAGTTGGCAAAGCAGTTTCGATTTTGGTAGGGAGATAAATCCATCATCCCTTCACAGCCCTTGTAGGGATCTTCCCAGTTTGCATCTCACGGATGGGTGGTCTTCTGACCCCTCTACCAGCATCTCCTGAGGGATCCCTGCAGCTTTGTGTCACTTCCCACACGTTTGCAGCTCCAGGGGTTTGCTGAGACCCTAGCTTAGACAAGGGAGATCAGAACTATGGTAGACTGGTATTAAAACTTGGGATGGAAGCAGCTTTGCTGCTAATGACCAACTTCCACGCTGTGTCTCTTCTTCAGGTTCCCGAGCTCAGGTCTCCTAAGGATGCCAGGCAGAAGGAAAACACTGGGCAGCCTCTGGGCATTCCTTATCCAAAATTAATGGGTTTGGCTAGTGATTTACATTGAATTTCTTCAGTCCTCTGCCCCTCAGGTGCTTCAGGTGGGAAATTCAGGGTGTTTGTGGTCTCGCCTTCTTTTTTGATTTCTAGTTATACTTGCTATGGAAGTCCAGGTGTTCTACTCTTTGTTGGAACTAAAGCAGTTGTCTGCTGAGACACTGGCATGTAATTAAAGGTGGCACAGCTATGGGCTCTCTTCTGAGAAGTTCTGTTTCATGGTAGTCATCAAATCCTTTAGTAGGCTTTTTTTTTTTTTATTTTATTTGTAAGTTGCAAAGTTCTCAGGTTTTGAGATGTCTTAGTATCTCTATCATGTAGTGCAAAGAAGTCCTGGTATGCTGAGAGCCAGAGGTGGCTGCTGTCATACACACATCAGGAATATCTATTTAATATTAAAAAAAATGAAATGTTGGTCACTAAGATAAATATCAGAAAACTAAGAATGTGGTAGTGCATCTTTGGTAGATCACACAGTCTGTGGCCAAGGGTTATGCTGAACCTGAAGTGTGGATCTGGGTTTTTTTTCTTCTGTAAATTTTTTCCCATTGCTGTTTGAATGCACCTGGACTTTCAGCATCCCCAGTATCCTGAGGACACCTCCACTAGACCAAAAAGGTGCTTCCAGGGAGCTTGTTGCAACCCCTGGGGCCAGTGTAGACCAGAGGACATTCTCCCTGCACCTAGCAAGGGAAGGTAATGTGGAGCTTGCCTGTGAGCTGATGCTGAGATAGCAGAGCAGTATCTAAACAGGTAACACCCAATTACAACAGAACTGTGTTGACTTACACTTTCCCTTATCAGAAGAATCAGGTATTCATGTAAATCACAAAAGGGTTTGATGGATGCCAGTTCACTTCAAGCCCCACACCAAGGAACAAGAGCCTAGTTAAACAAAACGTATGTTGCCCTTATCTTTAAGCTGTGACTATTGCTATGAAATAAAAAACTATAAAAGAAACTGCCTTATCATGGGGGTTATGATTCTTTAATGTTCTCCAGGGGCTGTTCCTGTGCTGGAATCAGACCCTTGGGACTACTTTCTGAACCCCATAGAAGTCATTTTCTCTCAGACAGATGATCTTTCCTTATCATGTGTTGCCTTGGCAATAAAAAAAGGCTCTTTCTTGAGATGCATGTTTAGACTGAGCTGGGTGAAAAAAACCAAAAGGAAAAGAAGGGGCAGCTAAATTGGTCTTAATTCTGATGCTTGCCTAAAAGTAAACAATGAGGTCGAGGGACAATCTTCATTAGCCCCTCCTGGGCCTGGAAGTGTGGCATGGAAAGCACATGTGGTAAGGAGCCCTCAGACAGCTGTGCTGGAGACTAGTTCCAAGCTCAGTCTGATGGCCATGGCTAATCAGAGTCTCTTATCACATTTACTGGGAGATGGGTGATGCCAATAAAACCAAGTCAGGCTGAGTGCACTTAGTGGAGCCAAAAAGCTGGATGTTAATAGATGCCTATGGCTCATGGCTCGGGAAAACCAGCTGGCCCCTCTCTCTCCTGAAGTGTTGGTGGGACCTCAGATTTGGGTTATTCACAGATTTCCTTTAGGGCACTGGAAATCCTGAGCCAGGAATGATGGGCAGGATCCATACAATTTTATTAGTATTTAGTTATATTATGGAGAGTACAGGTGTTCTGTTGGAGATCAAGACTTTATTAACAAGATATCTGGAAGTTTCAAGACAGTAAAATCAAGCTGGTGCTTTGCACTATGGATATGCTGAGCCCTGACTTTGCCAAACATGGAAAACTGAAATGTGTAACTTGTGACAGTGGTGGGCTGGGTTCATAACCTCCTTCCTCAAAACCAAAAATAGTGACAATTAGGAGATACCAGTGGAAAAAGATGAGACCAAAGTGAGCTTGCAGTGGTTTTCCCCTGAGTACACTCCCCCTGCCTCTAGAAAATTGCAGGTGATGGATATCCAGAACCAAACTTGATATAAATGTGTTTAAATCCTTATCTTCAATTTTTTTTCCTTTGGAAACACCTGTGTATCTAAAGCCTTGTCTGCTTCTTCTGCTTCCCAATAGGTGGGCAGGGATTTTACACCTCCTTACAACACTTGCCCTCTGTAGGACACAGTCCTGTCTTGGAGATCACAGAATATGCTGAGTTGGAAAGGACCCACAGGGATCATCGAGTCCAGCCCTTAGCCCTGCACAAGGATCATCCCCAAGAGTCACATCATGTGCCTGAGAGGATCATCCAAATGCTTCTTGAGCTCTGGCAGCCTTGGTGCTGTGCTCACTGCCCTGGGGAGCCTGTTTGGTGCCCAACCACCCTTTGAGGGAAGAACTTCATTCTAATATCCAACCTAAACCTGCCCTGACACAACTTCAGGGATCTTACACCTTAAATAAACTTATATCTTTCTACAACCTGATGATTTAAGTTAGCTAGCTGATTGATCAGTACACAATACAAAAGAACCTTAAAACCCAGTATCAAGACACGACCCAGATGTGCATGGTAGGCAGTTTTCCAGCTGCCTCCTCTCCCTGCAGACTCCCAGACTCCAGTGAGTGCCTCCCACATCTCCACAGCAATCACTTCCCCCGCCTGCTCTGGAGGGAGCCTCAGACACTGGGTCCTTGATCCAGCAATTTTGAAGGTCCTTGCTTGTGCCTGTGTGAGTCTGAGCATCTAAAACACCTCAGGGTCAGGTTCCATCCCTCCTTGATTCATATCCAACAGAGGTGGGAGAGCTCTGGTCCTTGTTTTGATGGAGAGACCACAGAATTCTAAGAGTAGGGATCCCCCTTTTCCCAGGCAGACTTGAATGCCTGACATGGATACAGGTTAATCATAGAATCCCAAAAGGGTTTGGGTTGGAGGGGAACCTTGAAGATCATCCAGTTCCACCCCCTGCCATGGGCAGGGACACTTTCCACTAGACCAGGTTGCTCCAAGCCCTGTCCAACCTGGCCTTGAACACTTCCAGGGATGGGGCAGCCACAACTTCTCTGGGCAACCTGTGCCAGGGCCTGCCCACCTCACAGGGGAGAATTTCTTCCTAAGGGCTGGGATTTTGAGAGGCAGTCACTTTGCACTTTCACTATTTGCCTTGTCCTCTCCTTACTTATTCCCCTCAAGCCCACCATCACTTCTGAACCTTAGACCCTGGTGAATTCCCTTTATTACCAGTGCATAACAAGTGGTGGAGACTTAAAGTGAGTTTTAGAGATAAATAGCAAGACTGTCCTGCAGGTACACCCCAGAAGGAGGCTGGGTGGCCTTTGCAGGAGTTTTGCAGAATTATTTCCCATCTTTGAGGCCCTCCTTTGTTGGAGCACATGCCACCATTTGAACCTCCTTCCCGTTTTGCTCCATCACTAGACATGAAATCCTGTACCCCAGTGCTGAGACCTGCTGAGCTCATGACATCAACCTGGTGGAGAAGGTGAGTGGGCTGTGAGTGTGTGGCCATCAGGATGGGAGGGGGCTCAGCTGCAGGTGTGCAAATACAGCTCATCCCTGGCATCTGCTGGGAACACACCTGAGCAGGGATGGCTGCCTTTACCTCTTGACCTCTTGTTCTGCTGCCTTGAGCATCCAGATGCTTTGAGCTCAAGCACATCTCAGGCAGCTTCTATGGACCCTGCACCACAGGGAATGAGACTTCTACTTGGGAGCCCTGTGGTGGGATGTTGCTTCCCAAGAAAACAGATTTGCACCTATCTCTGCAGAAGTACATTACTCTGGATGCATCTGCACCCATGGCAGGATCTTGTGGCAGCACATCTGTATCATCTGGGCTCACATCTGCCTGGGCAGCTTTTGAAGCTACTGCTCACAGAGGGTCAGGTCAGACCTCCTCTCAAGCAGAAGATTCAGATGCCATAAAACCCACAGCCTAACACATCCTGGGAGTCTCCCACCATCCCATATGTGTTGCACAGTTATCCTTCATCATGCTGGCTGAGGTGGTGTTCCTCACAAGCATCCTCTGCCAGTGGTGCTCCATGTGTCACTCAGCAGCCGAAAGAATCACAGGAGCTCATGGCCCCCTCTCCCTCCCTCCCTGCTGTTCACACACATCACTTCTGTGGCTGCCTTGTTTTAGTTCTCTGGCAAGGGAGGTAAAAATAGCTTGTGTGAAAATTATTTATTTTGTATTAATAGCTCGGAGTCAAAGCCTCAGTAGACACTTGGAATAAACAGGATCACTCCAAATACAGTTGTTTGAAATCAGAGCTTTGCTCTGACCCTGGGGTTTCCAACCAAAGCCAGAAAAACTGTGTATATAGAACCCCTTATTATTTTTTCCCCCCTGTTAATCCCCAGTACAACAAGCCTTGCTTGTAGCCAAAGGACTTTGACCAGGATGATTAAGGCAACATTTCACTGAGGCAGTTGCACACATAGTTGTATAGGTGGTCGAGATGTAAAATAATCCTCCCTATCTGACTAATAACCCCCTTTGCACTTCCAATGCAATTTGTATTCAGGCACATGCTGCTTCTCCTCAGCTTTTCCTCTCCTTTCATTCCCCTGTGCAAAAAAATATATTTTTAAGTGCAGGCAGCTGCTGGGTGAAAAACTGTTTTGGAAGAAATTTTCTGGACTTGTTTTCTTGAGAGAGAAAGAAAAACAGCACTTTTGTTTTTTTGGTTTTCCTTCCTCTTCCTTTTGTTTTCTTTTACTCCCTGTCCTGCACACTCAGTTTTCCAGCAAGATAAAAGGAAGAGAAAGGGGAAATATAACAACGAGTGAGTTTATATTTTGATCTCTCTTCAGTGTGGTTTTCCTCTCATCCCTTTTCCCCCCCTCAAATAACAGCATTATTCCCAGCTGAGAATTAGGACACGTCCAATATTGAGTACATTAGTGAATCAAACTCTAGCTGTGGTGATCACTTGCTGCTGCTGAATTAAATAAAGGTGAGAATTAGTCAATGCAGGGGTTAATACAGACCTTGAGAAACCCAAGTTCAAGTCCACAAGCTTCTTTCCTGACTCTGGATCATCCATGTGGCTACTTTTTGTCAAGTTTTTTTGTGAAATGGGGGTGTCAGCCCACCCATGAACTAAGAGCAGCACATGGGATCCCTTGAACGATCTTGCACTACAACAGTGCAGGTAAAGTAGAGGCAGGGATGCTCCAACAAAGGTACCCCAACTTTATCCCTGTTTGCAAAACTTGATTATTCCATCTTTGGGCTTCAATTGAAAGGCTTTCAAGGGGTGAGCATTGGCTTTGCCCAACACTCCCTCCACTCTGCAGTGCCCCTGATGAAATCAGCCTCTGTGGGGTGGGCAGCCAGGCTGCTGAGCCTTCACACGTGCTGCAGCCCTTGGAAAGCCTCAGTGAGAGGCTTCCCCTACCCCAGCCCGCTGCTAAAATCACACATTGTTCCCGGCCGCAGCCTCGTCGTGTAACAGCACTTGGAAAATGTCAAATGTGGGAGTCCAGCAGCCTTAGGTTAGAGCAAAAAACCCTCCCAAACATATTTGGAGGGCTGCCAGCACTTTGCAAACCCTCTGCACGCTCAGATAAGAGGCGACCTTGCAGCCTTGCATGGTAGGCCGGGAGTTTATAAACCTTCCATTTGCTTGGGTTGAGCTTTCTCAATATTGTGATCATCCTGTCCCTTCCCAGCACCTCCTGGTGCTGTGGGGTGGGAAGGCAGCAAGGGCTGCTGGTGATGGTGACCTTCAATGAGATGTTAGTGCTCAAGGTGGAAAAACCCTCTTGGAGATGTGACACCCAGAGCTGGAGGGGGCAGAACCCCGCCATGCACGGGAAGGCAGAGGCTGATGGGGCTGGATCTGTCACATCCAAGTGAGCAAACCCAGTGCCTGGCTGTGTTTGAGCTGGAGGTTGCAGACTGACCCCCCCAAAAAACATTTTGGGTTTGCAACAAAAGATGTTCCTGCAAACGTGGCTGGGGAAGGGTGGCAAACGCTGCTGGGCAAGGAGGGGGAGGAAGGGCTGAGTTTGGGGCTCCATTTTGAACCGTAAGGAAATCTAAACATTTTGAAATTCTTCCCCAAATGACAAATAATGTCAAATACTGAGATAGCACCGGGCTGGATTTGAGCCGCGAGGCACCTTCTTATAGTCCTAACTTCTGATAAAAAGGATGGAACAGAGTCAGGAAAACTTTTCTCTCCTTCCCCTCATTATTTCTCTTTTTTTCTTTTTTTTTTTTTTTAAAAAAAACAACCTCAGCCAAATCAGCAACATCTCCTGAAATGTTCCAGTTTGGATGGGAGAGCCTTTCCCAGCAGGAAATGTCTCCCTCTGGGTTTCCTGGCCAGCTCTGGCTGACTGCACGTTCCCGACCCGCTGCAGTCGGGTTGAAGGTGCAGCCAGGGCTTGGCAGCTCAGAGTAGGGTGGGCACAGATCTCCTGCCCCCACAAAAATCAGCCCTCACAGGATTGATACCTGAATCCCCGTTAATTAACAGGGTTAATTAACTCAGAGACAGCACAGTGGCTGCGTAAGTGAAGGATGAGTGTGCTTTAGACTGTCTTATTAATATCTTTCCCCCCTCTTTTTGTATTTGCTTTTGATTCGAGGCTTTCTGGTGAAACTTTGTGGGTCAGTTAACCTATATTTATACATTTTTGGTCCATGAATAATTTCCAGATCTTTTCCCCCTATATCCTTACTGCATAGCTGTATGTGGCTGAATTATTTCTCACCCACCCATACATCAATCAGGCTCTTTTGGGGACTGTTTGCGGTTTGCTTCTTACTTACAAACATATTTGTTTTCTCTCCAGGTCAAATAAGTCATGTGAAAATGTCAGTGCATGAATTACCTGTGAACTCTTTACCCTCTGCACCCCACCTGGGACCCTCTGAGCTTCCAGATGCACTGCTGGTCACCTGAAACACTACAAAGTGTTGGGGTAAAGCAGGATAAATGGCCAGAAAAGCATCCAGGTGGATTCTTGTTTGTTTTTACCCTTGTTATAGTATCAAGAGGTGTTTCCCTGGGTGAATTATCAGCTCCCAAACCTAAGCAAGCTTGATGGTTTCATGGGAAAAATTACTCTTGAGCATCTTTGGGGGCTTCTTGGTGAGCTGGAGTTTTTCTAGTTGTCCTTAGTCCTTCTCAGTGGATGAGTTTGTTGTTTGGCTCCTGAATTTGAAGGAAAATCCTGCTATTATTATGGGTTTCATCTTCCTGTTCCTTTTTCCACTGTGCCCCGTGGACAGCTCAGTGTCTCAGCCCTCTCTGGGCAAAGTGCACGCAGGGATAATAAACCTCAGGCTATAGGACATGGAAACAACTCCTTCCTTACTTTCCTTTCAGGAAAGGTGTAGTAAAGACCCATATCCTCCAACTCCAGATCTCCATCTGCTGTCATCCTGAGGGGTGAGGGGGACATGATGCAGATTAAGGGCTCAAATATCACAAGTTGTGTTTTTTAATTCCCTTGAATCAGGATGGTATGTCCATGCTGACTCAAGGTTAAGCCTGGAGGGTCTCCAAAGGGAAGAGACCATTTCTAGCCAGACCTTGCAGCAGACACCTGCTTCTCCCCCTGTCCAAATCAGCCTCTTAGCCCCGTTTTTAATTCTCTTCTTTCTCCCCCGATTTTTCCTCTCCTCCCCCTCCCCTCTGGAGCATTCAGCAGTTAATATCCTTCTGCCTCCAATTGTGCTTGGAGAGGTGTAATGTTTGATAAGCCCCATTTAACTTGGCTGTACTACATTGTTTAAATAATTCAAATACAGATTGGCCCTTTAGAAGGATTTCTGCTCTATTGACCCTGCTGGTCATGAGTTACCAGGAAGTCAGGGAGGGGCTTCTAGAGCTGAAAGCCTGGAAAAAAAAAATCAATTCCAACTCTTTAGTGCCCCAATCACACCCCATTATTCCCAGGTAATTGCAGACCTGCTTTGCTGTTAACTCTTTGGGAACAATACGGCCTTTGACTTGAAGAGAGGAAGCAGGAAGGGTTTTCTCTTCCATCTGAGTCCTGATCTGCATGGACAGTGTCATGTCCTTATCATCAGAGTTTGGATGAATAATTATTTACAGGTAGAAGTGTCAAATTGCCTGGTGGGTTGTTTATTTTCCCCCCTTCCTTCTTAATACCTGGTTTGCTGGAGGTTTTTTGAACAGCACAGGTTTTTTCCTGCTTATATCTCTCTTTCTCTGTGCATCGAGACATCAGGAATAAGGAATGGGATCATGTAATATGGTTAGTCCTTATTAGTGCTTGTCTTTCATTCAGGGACCCCCCCAGGTCCCTTTGCTACACAAATACGTGGCAAGTCCTACTCAATAAGTTGTGGAAGAGCAAGAAAAGTGGTTGACCATGTAGGAGTAGGACTATGAAGTCAAATGGTTGGTCCTTGAGCACGTGATGTCCTCACTGCACATGATTCAAAAGGGGTTTAGCCTCGTCCCATAGAAAACAGACCCATGAGAGGCTGTAATGCATCTTTTGCATTAGTTTGATTCAAAAGGAATCAGGTTTTTAGGTACAAATGGTTCTGAGTGGGAAATGTTGAAGGCTCACAACAGAGGCTGGAATGTGGTGATGCTTCAGAAATCATAGAATCATAGAATCATAGAATCGATCGGGTTGGAAAAGACCTCCGAGATCATCAAGTCCAACCCTTGGTCCAACTCCAGTCCATTAACTAGACCATGGCACTCAGTGCCACATCCAATCTGCGTTTAAAAATCTCCAGGGATGGTGAATCCACCACCTCTCTGGGCAGCCCATTCCAATACCTGATTACTTTCTCTGTGAAGAATTTTTTTCTGCTCTCCAACTTCAATTTCCCCTGGCAGAGCTTGAGCCCCTCGTGCCCCCTTGTCCTATTGCTGAGTGCCTGGGAGAAGAGACCAACCCCCACCTGGCTAGAACTTCCCTTCAGGGAGTTCCAGACAGTGCTGAGGTCACCTCTGAGCCTCCTCTTCTCCAAGCTAAACAACCCCAGCTCCTTCAGCCTCTCCCCATAGGACTTGTGCTCCAGTCCCTTCAAACGAACTGATTCAATCCGAAAAACATGTTCCTGGTTCTTTGACAGTTAAAGGAACCCAAAATTTTGCTTATCCACAAATGCCAGCTGATAACAATGTCCTTTGTCTTCTTCACCGACAAGAAGGGGATTGTGATCCTGATGCCTTTGGCTTGTGAGAACCATGGGGCCAAGCCTGGGAGATTTCGTTAATTCAGTTAGAAACCCAAATGCAGGTATAAACACCCCAAATTCCCCCTCTGCGATAGTGCCTTCTGTCTTCATTTAAGATCTTCCAGCTCATGCTCCTCCTTCTTCACACGAGGTCAACAGGACAAAATGACCCTGAGATTAGCTCAGCTGGTTAAAACTTGGTTGTAATAATGCCAAGGTCATGGGTTCAATCCCCTGTACGGGCCCTTGACTTGAGTTGGACTTAATGATCCTTGTGGGTCCCTTCCAACTCAGAATAGTCTGTGATTCTGAATGCAGGACTAAGACTTCTCAGCACATGATGCCCAAAAATTCCATCCTTTCTTCCTGGTGCAGGAAGGCAAAAAGTCATCCACCCTGCCATCCATTCCAATCTGGCCTGGGGCAAAAGCCACAACTCACCCTGTCCCCCAACATGGCTCCTGGGGTGGAACTGGTGGAGAAGATGCCAAGCTGGGTGGAAAACCTCAGGGAACTAACCACACTTGTTGAGGTGCCTCAGTCTCCACCCCTTTTGCAAATGGGCACCTTATCACTGGGCGCTGCTTTTCCAGGAGCAGGGGAGAGGACAAGGAGGACCAGCATCATCCTCCACTCCAGGTCACCATACCAGAAGCAGCTCAGAGTCTATTAGTAGGGTGGGTGGGATCCTTGTCCCATCTGCTCCTGCTGGGAGGCTGTTCCAGAGCCTCAATTCTCTGTAGGTGCTATCTTCTAATGCCCAGCTGGCATTTCACAGGCTCACAAGTGTCTTACATCACTGGTACCTTCCTGAAGGGTCTTCTTGGTGTCTGTCTATATCTGGTAGACTTGTTGATCAAGCTTGTGGATTTCAGGGTGTAGACAAGGATGAGGTGACATCACAGGGTAATGAATGAAGCCGTGTCCATCCTGGCCAGCTTAGAACTCTTAATTCAGCAAGGGATGTTTTCCTGGGGTCTCTGTCATCAGTGTCTTCCAGGGGATGTCACAGGGCAGGAGCCTAATTTTGGTGTGTTGAATTGCCCTTGGGAAGTGTCACTGTCTCTTCCCTGGAGCAAAGAGAGGAATGAAAACAGAGGCTTGGGGAGGCCCCTACAGACACTCTCTGGTTAATTTAACTGGCTAAACAACTGCTAACAAGTCAAGAGCCTGAAAATCTTCCTCAGCCTCCTGTCTCAAGGTAGGAACACACTTCTCTGCACACTGCAGAGACTGAAACACCCAACAGCAAGGGAAGAGGGACACCACACTTGGGGGACAGAGTTTAGTGGTGGACCTGGCAGTGTTGGGTTAATGGCTGGACTCACAAGGAAATCAGTTGGAAAGGGACTCACAAGGATCATCAATTCCAACTCTTAGTCCTGCAAAGGACCATTCCCAAGAGTCACATCATGTGTCTGAGAGTGTTATCCATAATCTTAGAGAGCTTTTCCAACCTTAACAATTCCATGTTTCTATAATTTAAGGATGGTTGATCTTACCATGTAGACATGAAGTTCCAACTCAGGATAGTCTATGATTCTATGAAGTTGGGGTAAATCCTACCTGCTCTAAGCAGCAGCATAGACAACCTGTGATGTTTTGTATCCCCAGGATGTGTCTGATTAGCTCTGTGCTGTTCAGAGCAGAGATCGTCCCATTACAGTCATGTGCAGCAGCAGAGGAACCACAGGCAAGCAGAACAACCTCTGTGGTGTGAGTGCAAACAGCATCTGAAATGTGAAACAGAGTGAAGAGGAAGGAAAGTCTGTGATAATACTTCAGGCCCAATGATTTGGACTTTCAAGGCATTTTAAGGAGTTTAGATGCTTTGCTCCTGCTGGAAAGGGATGTGTTCAGATGCAGGTACCAAAACAACTTCCCTAAGCATTTTGGAAAACCCTGGATACTAAGTAAGGGAATGGTGTCTTAACTGGAGTTCACAGGAGACTTACCCCTATCTCTGGTTGCTCTAAAGAGACTCCTGAGACCCTGATTTCAGACAAAGCAGAGCTATGCTCTCCTCCTCCCCCTTCCCTGACCTGCAAAGGGTTAAAGGGTGGGGGAGCCGTTTGATTAATAGATGTCGTGTGAACATGCACATTTGCCTGTGACTGCATTCCTGGGGCTTTGGGCCCGGTGATAAGCTGGGACCAAAGTCCTCTGGCTCTGGGCAAGGAGAGCAAACAGGGCCCCAATGGAGCAGTTATTAATTCCAGCCTTGCATCTCCCAGGGCTGTCTCTCAGCAACGGGGCTCCCGGGAAGCCTTTCACACACCAATCGATACAAGGTTGCCTCTCCCCTTGCCCTTTCCATCCTCATCCCCCTCCTCCTGTGTGCTCACCCTGCTCTGCTTCTGTGCCAGGACCTCCAGCTCCAGGACCCCTTCCCATCAGCATGGGAAGGAGAGGATGACATTCCCATTGGGGTGATGGAAACAACCCCCAGCACCCAAACTGCTGCTGTAGTTGTCCCATTCTGTGTCCCCCATGGATCTTGTGGTAAGGAAGGAATTGGTGGACCAAAAAAGGGGAATTCAGCAGTAATACATCCATGTACACTCTTTTGCACCCATGGAAGAACATGCTCTGAGAGTCGTTGCTTTTCTTCAAAATACATTTATAAAAAGTAACACATCTGGTTTAGAATTTCTTTGGGTGCAAAATTTCCTTTTCTCTCAGGGCAGTTTCAGATTAATCCAAGCCACAAGTTGTCTTTTAGACTCCAAACTTTGACAAAGAGGTACTGATCGAAAATGAAACTCCTTTCCCAACCTGAAAAGCAAAACAAGCCAAAACAACCTGGACCTTTCAACTTACTTGAGTTCAGACAGGTCACCATCAGACCTGCCAACTGGCTTCCACGAGGGGATATTTTTAGTGGCAGTGATTGTTGCATGGGGGATTTCTCCTTGCTCCTATTTGGGGAGAAAAAGTAGATTTCTGGTTGTTGTATCCCAATCCCACAGTTGCTCTCCAGGGGCTGATGGTGGTGATGCTCAGATTGGCAGGTGCCTCCTCCAGCAATATCAATTTCTTGAGATGGGCCAAGGCGTTGGTTAAAACTTGGTTGTAATAATGTCAGGGTCATGGGTTCAATCCCCTGTGTGGGCCATTGACTTAAGAGTTAGACTCCATGATCCTTGTGGGTCCCTTCCAACTCAGAATACTCTGGGATTCTGTAAAACAGAAAGTGGCTTTGGGAAGATTGGACTCCAGTCACTTCACAACTTCATCTCAGGGCAGGAGCTGGGACAAGGGGTGATGGTTTCAAACTCAAAGAGGGTTGATTTGGTTTAGGTATAAGAAAGAAATTTTTTTATGATGAGGGTGGTGAGGCTCTGGCACAGGTTGCCCAGAGAAGCTGTGGCTGCCCCATCCCTGGAAGTGTTCAGGGCTGGGTTCGAATCAGCTTGGAACAATCTGTTCTAGTGGAAGGTGTCCCTGTCCATGGCAGGGGTTTGGAACAACATGAGTTTTAAGGTCCCTTCCAACCCAAACCATTCTGTGATTCTGCGAAAATCCCTCAAGAGAGAAGTTCTAGTCCAATCCCAATCCCAATCCTCAGTTGAGTGTTGTTTGAAAAACAGATCTTTTTAAGGCATGCCAAGCCCATCACTTCCAAAATGAAATCATATTTTTAAGTCAGACTGTTTCCCAAAGAATTCAAATCCTGATTTCATATTAAGTAATATGGAAACCTTCTACCATTACAGAACATCACAATGGGTCTGTATTCACACCTATGCAGGAAAAGATCACTGGTAAGCAGCACCTGCAAGCAACAACACCTTTACTCTGTAAAAGACTGATTCATATCTGAATCATTTTTAATCCTTGAGCAGAAGAACTGGAACCACACTACAGTTTGCTCCAAGCCACTGCTGCCCTCCCTTTCCATATCTCCTGGAGAGGATATGGTATTGCATGGGATGCCAGGACCACTGAGCTGAGAGTTTTGAGGAAGTGAGATGAGATGTTTCAACATTGGATCATGGACAACAAGCCACAACCTTTGTATCTTGTCCTGGATTGTCAAGGAGAAACATTGAAATGAGATGTCCAAAGAGTAAAAGGTGATCCCTGCACTGAGAAACAGAATTAAATGTCTGGTTTGGACTGTCAATGTCTTCAAATCTACTGGGTGAGAAATGTGATAAATTTGAGCAGAAATTCCATCCAACACTGATAACTTTTACAGGACACACTGAAACAAGAATATTTCCATATAAAGGTATAATAACAACAGCAGCAACAAAGCTAATAACAGCAACAACAACAACAACAACAACAATAAACAATAAACAAGCTGCCTTTATACATTTAAAAAAATACAAAAAAAAGAATAGCCTTGTCCAAAAATTCCCAGAGGACTCAAGTTAGGCTTATATCTGTGGTAGCAGATATGGAAAAGGCATACTGAGGTCATCTAATCCAGGGCCGGAAACCTTTCAAGAGCTGAGTGCCAGACTGCATTTTTCTTCCACAGCAGAAACTCTTTCAGTCTGTCCTGAGAAAGGATGAGGATGCCATCAAGGTGGGATCCTGGCTCTGAGGATCTAACCTGTCTGCAGCATCCTATCTTTATTCTGCAGGGTTTATCCTCATAGCTCCTTTCCCAACATGTGTATGATGTAAATAGTTTCATAGCTGGCTTCAAAATAAAACTCATGGGGTTTTTTCCATGCAAACACACCTACATAGGGATTAGGTGGCCAGTCACCACTGCAGGTGATAGTCTTAGATCTTTCATGGGCTACAAACCTCACTGATGTGGGGGCAACACACAAGTGTATCTGGAGGGAAAAAAAGGAAAGGAAAAACAAAAGCTTTCCTTGAATGAAGGTCCATGGTAACAACGCCATGTTTAAAATGGACAGGAGAAACTTTCTTCTCAGTTTGAGGCCTCCCTGTACTGCCAGAAGGGGATGGAGGGAGGGGTTCATCCTGCAGGATCAAACTGGACTGGGTACACAGATTAGGGGGGTCTCTGTAGGCTCTGGGTGCATGAGCTGGGTGCACAAAGGTAGAGGAGAAGATTAACTCGTGCTAATCCAGGCACCAGGTTTAGCTCAGACTTGGGATATGGTAGGGTCAGAATATTCTGTGCTGGCAAAAACTCGCAAGGATCATCAAGGTCCATGTACCCCTTAATCTCCAGTTGCTGGACAAAGGACCATGAGTCATCTGTATTTCCTTTGTCTTCTAGCCCCATGTGGGCATCTTGGCTATTCTAGTGTATCTTCAGTGAGGAAAACCATCTTAAACCCTAAATTCAGGTTCCTGGAACTTCCAGTCGAATCCCCTGTGTGTCTTTGCAGAAGGAGGAACACTATGCATTTCCCTGCAGCTAAATAAGATCTCGCCATGGGTTTTGTACTGTGGGAGGTGAAGGGTGTTTAATGAAGATCCCAGTACCCCCTCAGTCATATCAATAAGGAAATCCTCTTGGCTTCAGAAGGTCTTTGAGGGTCTGGTCTGGAGACTCGCATGTTTTGTAACTAGCCCTACCAAAGCATTTCCAAAATGGATGATTGGACTTGATGATCTTGGAGGTCTTTTCCAACCTTAATGGTTCCATGATTCTATGAAAGAACAGCACTGCACCTGGGACCAGACCCAGGCTGTCCTATTTCCTGAAATCCAGGATTTACCTCACATCTTCTCTCCCTGGGTCTCTGAAGCTTGATTCCCCGACCTCAGCCCTTCCTCCAGCTATCACAACACAGGTTCCACCTTTCAAAGGCAGATCTAGGAACAGGGAAGGGCAACAGCACAGCACAGCACAGCACTGAGGTCACATCAGCTGTAGTTTGAGCTCTTGGACAGCTTTGATTGTTTCAACAAAGAAACACCTTCCTCTTGTGGTCTGGGGTTCATCCCTGCAGGGCCCCTCTTCTTCAAGTAGTCTTGAGTCAAATGTGGCATGGATTCTTCTGGAAGACATTGGCTATCCCAGAGACTCTTATTTTCCTGAAGGGGTGATGTTTTCCCTTTTCTGGAATAGTTCTTACTTCATGGAAAATTTCATGCAAAATGTGTGGCCCTTAAAGATTTCCCCATGGGAACAGAGGTATCAGTCCTTTGGTATTCCAGAGCACATAATTAATTTCTCCTGTGAACACGTTCCTGGAGTTTCCATACAAAGCCAGACCTCTTCTCCTGCTCTGTTCTGGAGGTGATGAGTGCTGCCAGACTGCAGGCCCTGATCCATGCCAGTGCATGCAGACTGTGACCCATGTTTGCCTCAGGCACTGGTAGACAAGAGGGAAGAACCTCCAAGGAATGAGAATTTCCAGGAGGATATTGAGTTTTATGGGAACATGGGTCAGGCTCTGAAATATTCATCTTCTTTGACTCAAAGCCATGTGGGATGGGGCTTGGAGCAACCTGGTCTAGTGGGACGTGTCCCTGTCGATTGCAGGGGATTGGAACATGGTGCTTTCATGTCCCTTCCAACCCAAACCATTCCGATTCTATGACTCAGAAGAAACCTTTAGTCCTTTGGGAGCTTTTTCTGGAAAATGGCTGGTCCTTCACAAGGACATCTCTACAAACCAGTGTAACCCAGGGCACAAACTGTACCCCTGGCAGTCCTGATGAGCAAGGGGGGCTTGAGCCTTCATACTTCTCTACTTCCAAATGGAGAGAACCTTCTCTCCTTCCTCATACAACTAAGCACTAAAGCCAGGCACTGTGACAAGAAATGACCCTCCAACCATCTAGCTGGTATCAGAAATCAGCCTCAGGATGGGTCCTTCCACACTCACAAGACTTTCCAGTGCTACTGACATGTAAGGCTGTTGGTCAGCAACAGTTTAGGGAGGCAAAGAGAGTACAGGAAGGATGGAGATGCAATAGTCAACCCCCGCATGTCTCCTCCAAGTATTCCACTATCAGCAGCTTTCCCTGAACATCTTGTCTTCTTCACAATTATATAGATGATGGACCTCCATCTGAATTTTTTCGTGCTCTTCAACATCTTGCATTTTGCTTCTACTTTTGGATAATGAGGAAATGGTTCCCAAGTGTCCAGATGGATGACAAGTCCACTAGTTTGGGAAAAATAGAAGGATTTTAATTAAAAGTTTTTCAGAGGAAAAATGTTTCAGAAAGCTTTGTTGAAAACAAACTTGTTTATTTCTTTGCTTGTTTGAAAGTCTTTGCTTCTGATGAAACAGAAGGGCAGTCTATGAAGCTTTTCAGCCAGATTTGATTGTCCATCACTGGAGTTTCATGTTTTCTACCCCTGTAATATGCAATGTCCCCATAGCTCTCCCCCACCTCTGAGGAACTGGGTAAAGGCTCACCCATTCCCCAGCATAAAACCTGATCTCTGCCTTTGTTCTGGGGCTCCAGCCAGCACTGATCTTGCACCAGCTGCCCTGTGGCAGGGTCTGAACCCCTCGTGCTCCCACAGAGGTGTGAGAAAACATGAAGACAAAGACTAGGGCTGGTTCCTGAGCCCGTTCTGGGGCCCATCTGGCTGCTCCAGATTTTCCCTGTGACACAAGGTCTTTGCAGGGTTTCTTTAGGACCTGTCTGCCCAATGGGTGTAGTGTCGGCACTAAGAAAAGCCTTCTCAGCCCAGAGCTGGGCCAACACGTCTGCTGGAAAAATTACATAACCCCATCATGTAATCTGGAGTTCCTCCCCTGGGGCAGCCGTGTGAGAGGAGATCAAAGGGCAGCACAGGAAAACGAGAGCAGAGCCCACAGAGGGAAAAACACCCTCACCCGCCAGCCAGGGCACTAATCACAGCCCTTGGAGCACCCTGGGAGTTCCCATTCACAGGAGGGATGGAGACAGACATCCTCCTTGGGCTCCGGGCACACAGCTGGGTGTGGGCATGGAATCCTTCTCCATGCCTCTCCCACTTTATCTTTCAGACCAGTGTGGGACCGCAGGTTGAGACAAGATTCAGCTCCTCTTGTGCCTGCTCAAGTCCCATGGAAGAGATGTTCCTGAGCCAAGAGAACTTGGGAGACTGTGGTTACCTACAGCAGTGCCATCAGCATCCCCTTCCCTGCACTCTCCAGCTGACTTCCCACCCTCCCTGACTTCAGAGCACCTGGGAAAAATACAGATGGATGGGGCAGTGGGAGGGAATTGAAACAGTAAGGAATAGCCATGAAAATTGGTGGGTACCATGCCAGGAGTGATGGTGCTTAGGGATCTGTGCTTGCACACAGAGCCTGGTGCAGTCTTGCATGCCAGATCCTTTCCATCCTTCATCCCTGCTCCCCATCCACACAGCCACGGGGAATTTGCCACCACCTGCACCCCCAGCCACATCCTCCCACCCCAGCTCCATTTGCCCACTGGTGCCCACACTGGGGGATCTGTGTTGCCCAGAGTTTGTCATTTCTGACCCCTGACTTGCCCGTTGCCACTGGAATTCCCTATCACTCCAGTGACTCAGCTGACAGAAAGGGAGACAATGGCATTTTACATCAGCCCAGGCTATCAGGAGCCTGCCTTATCTCAGCTGTGTTTTTCTATTAGTCTAACACTCCATTGTGCATCCCTTTATCAGCTGCAATGTTGATGTAATGCTGGCTTGGAAGTGGTTTCTGCATCCTAGCACTGAGACAGCTCACTTTTATTTCGGTGGGGGAAGGGGAGGGTGCAAGAGGAAGGTTTATCGGGATTCTCAGGAGATAGGAGCCCTTCTCCTGCACGGAGCAGGGAGGGAGGGCTGGCTGCGTGGTGGTGGTGGGGGTCTACCAGCCCAAACTGAGCAGATTGCCTTCAACTGGCAATTTAATGAGCATAATTTCTGCTCCTCCCCTCCAGACAGTATTTTTAATTGAAGTGTTTGCTTGTCAGGATAAATGTTCTCTCTAGTTCCTTCTGTAAGTCCCAGAGGGTGCAGATTCAGCTTTCTGCAGCAGGACTGGCCCAGCAGAGTGAGCCTTGACATGTTCCATTGGGAGGGTCATTCCTAACACCACTTTCCTGGGCAATTTTTCACTGGCTGATACACAAATTGAGCTCACAAGGTCTTTTCTACCTCATTTTCTGGTTTGAGTTGGGGTGTTTTTTGTTTCTTTGTTTTGTTTTGAGTTGGGTTGGGTTTCTTTCCACAACTCTACACATCTATTCTCAAAAAAACCCCTAACCAGCAACTTGGCATCCCTAAGTAGTCAATGGCTTAAAAAAAATCTGGGGTTGGAGAGAGAGGAAAAATGAAGCTACCTACATGGAGCAACATGAGGATGTGGGCTGATAGACTTTGCTTCCTAGGGGTTAAACCCTCAGGACCCACCTCCATGACAGCAACAAGGACAGTCACTTCAGCTGCTACAAAGGAAGAGAGAAGCACATGGAATTTATGTTAATGCAGCAACATAAAATATATGGCCAGGTAGGATTAAGTGTGTCGGATTCAGTCTATCCAGCTGCAGCAACAGCAGCAACGAGGTTGTCGACCCTGGGTGCAAAACATCTGGAGCCATTCCTGAGCATCATCTTGGAGTACTGTGGCTTGGTTTCAGTTGGCTACCCCAGCCCACATGGCAACCATCCTTTGGCCAAAGTCAGCAGCACCAGCATTTTCAAGACTACTGTAACCCCCTCTTCAAACAGTCCCTAGTGTGAGAGGGGTGGACCCCATGAAGGGTTCTCTGTGCCACCCTTGATGGCATTTCATGCTTTTCCTTTCTGCCTTAATCTGTGCATGGTGGTAGGATCAGAAGATGTTTGTAGGTACATGTTCCAGCTTGAGTTTCCACTGTTTATAATCATAGAATCACAGAGTGGTTTGGTTTGGAAGGGACCTAAAGCTCATCTCATTCTAAGCCCCTGCCATGGGCAGGAACACTTTCCACTAGACTAGTTTGTTCCAAGCCTCATCCAGCCTGGCCTTGGACACTCCCAGGGATGGGGCAGCCACAGCTTCTCTGGACAACCTGTGCCAGGGCCTCACCACCCTCACAGAGAAGAATTTTTTTCCCTAAAATCTAATCTAAACCTACTTTCTTTCTGTTTGAATCCATCCCCCTTTGTCCTGTCACTTCAGGCTGTTGTGAACAATCTCTCTCCATCTTTCTTGTAGGCTCCTTCAAGGTACTGGAGGGCCCAACTAGGTCACCCCAAAGCCTTCTCTTATCCAGGCTGAACAAACTCAATTTTCTGAGTCTTTCCTCACAGGAGAGGTGCTCCATCCCTCTGATCAACTTGGTGGCCTCCTCTGTGCTCGTAATGAACTTACTAATTTCCTGTTTTCTTCACTCAAACCCAACAGCCTGGTAAAGACGGTGCTGCCAGGGTATGTCCACATAAATCACCTACAACACTCATAGAAGGCATGCAATAATTAATATGTTATTCATAACAGCCTGCTATGCTGTCCAGTGTGGCAGTTCCACCTGTGCCTGGTTCACAGGGTGACCCAACAGAGGATGACATGGATTTTGGGCTTTGAGTTCAGCTACTGTGTGACTCACTGTGGGTGAGGGGCTGTATTTTGTGGGTCTGGACAGTTGTTTGCTGCACACCCATCACCCCAGTGGTGGGGCAGCTCTGGGGGCAGCTCAGCAGGTTTGTTTGATGTGGAAGGGTAAGCAATCATGTCTTGCTATAGGTCTCTTCACTCCTGTTTCATAGCCTGAATCAGACTCAAGGATTTTCTGGAGACTGTGGAGCTCCAAAAAGCTACAGAGGACCCATTTGCATCCCTGCAAAGTTTATCCTTGAGACCAGAGGAGCTTCCAGTGAACTGCAAACACTAACTCCAGGCAAATTCTGTGCACACATGTGAGCATCATCCTCTGGGCAACTGTCTGGGCTCTGATGGACGATTGGACTTTTCATCATCCATACCCAGCAGGCTTCAGCCTGGGGCTTTGGCATTTGTCTGCCAGTAGTTCTGCATGCCCAGGTGACCATGTTTGCATGATGACCCCTGGAGATGTGTGAGAACCACAGCATGTTCTACTTGCAATGGAGAAACCAAACCAGGGATTTGTGATAAGATCTGCACAGCCAGTTCTATTTATTTCTCCTTCTCCTCTGTACGGGATGACATCTGTCAGATTAGTGGAAATCCCACATGATGGGGACTCCACAGACCTGAGATCAGATGGAGTGTTTAGGTGGCAGTTCTGAAGTGCTGATGAAGGGAAAGCAAGACCAGAAATGCAAAACATGGTGGGCAGAAAGAGTCATGGCAAATGGTTACTGCCCATCCCCAGCCACATCTGTGGTTCAAATCTGCTGCTGTGTCCTCAGACCCCAAATGAAAACTTGGAAAGGCTCAGGCAATGGGGTGCAGAAGTGCTGGAGGGTCTTGGCTCTTAGAGATCCTACCTGGACATCTCATGGACCACATTGGTTTGTGCTCTCACCTCTTCCTTTTCAGCTTCCCCTGCCCGAGGTGGGCTGGCTGCTCTCCCTGCACTGCGAGTGGCTGCGGTTTCGTCTCCGTCATCATTTCTATTGTTATCTGCCATTATCTGATCCTCTCCCAGGCCTGGCCAGGAAACATCCTTCTGTCTCTGTCTTCGACGGCGCTCCATCCTCTTCCTCCTTGGAGAAGACAAAAGCAAAACAAGCGCATAATGAATCAGACGTTTCCCTTCCCACTTTGCCCCTTATTTCCCCCTCTCATTTTTCACATGGGCCCATTTCTGCCTTTCCCCTCCTGTTTGTTTGGGATGTGGCCTGTGCTCAGCATCCCGGGGAGTCTGGCCGGCTCCTCTCAGTGTCAGCAGGAGTTCAGGGGTGGGTAAAGGCTGATAGGGCTCCTCTGGCCCCCTCTGCATCCTCAAACCTAACGCCTGCAAGAAGCTTGGCCTCCTGACACCAGGGCATGGGATCAACTCCAGGCCAAGCCAGAGGTTCATGTGGGTTCAGAAAAGCAACTGGACAATTGGATGGAGGAAAAATATTCTATCAGGGCTGATTAAACATGAGATGGGCTTATCCAGCTCAGGATGTCACATGGCAGCAACTTGCTAGAGGCTGGAAGAGGGTGTTGGGGAATCATTGCTCTGTGCTTGCCCTGGTGTTGTATTCCTTCATAGCATTCCTGGAGGAGAGGTGGGACACACCTCTGCGCACTCTACAGGTTTTGCTTTGGCTGTAGAACAAGACGGGGCAAATCTCTGCCCATGGAACCCATCACTCCTTGGCGTCTGGTGACCTTTTTTACTTTGTATGTCTCCAAACACTGAGCGGCTCTTCCAATATTCTCTGCGACGTGCATTGCTTCTAATCCAGGTGGTCCTGGTCTCCCTTGGACCTGGTCAGGGTGGCTGCATCGAGGGCCTGAAAAGAGAGCCACAGCTGTGAGGTGTTATGGCTCACCTAACACACCCACTCCAGTCCCCATCTGAGCAAGATCTCCCTCTCCTTCACCTCTCTGCACAACCCAACAACACTGCACTTTGGCTCTTGTGTTAACTACCCAGCTGTTCTTGAGAGCCAGAGGCCAGGAAAAGGCTGGAAATCCCTGCAGTCCAAAATCAATGCTCCTCTGGGCTCGGTCATGTCTTCCAGGTAGGAGTTAGATCTTGGGAAGCTCAACTGCTTGTTGAGAAGCTCAGCTGAAGGTTGCTAAAGGCCAAAGGCCATGGCAAGGACCTTACTCAAAATGTGGGTGACTGTGGGGCAGTGCCAACAGGTGCTCCTGGCTTTACTTCCTTGACCAGTATAGCTCGGTGGAAAGGCAAAAATCTGCAGGGAATGTTCCCACTTCTGAAACTTTCCTGCTCTTTTCGGAAATGAGGTTGAAAAACAAGACACAGATAGATGAGTTTCCCCCAAATACAGCTTCTGTAGTAAATTTTTATTGCTAATTTTCACTGTAAACAGAAAGGAACAAATCACAGAATCATCAAGGTTGGAAAAGAACTACAAGGTCATCAAGTCCAACCTTTGACCAATCACCACCGTGCCCACTAAACCACATCGTGAAATGTCACATATACTCATTTTTGGAACACTTCCAGGGATGGTGACTCCACCACTGCCCTGGGAAGCCTGTTCCAATGCTTAACCACTCTTTCAGTGAAGAATTTTTTCCCAAAATCCAACCAGATCCTCCCCTGCTACAACCAGAGGCTTTTCCCCCTTGTCCTATTGCTTGTTGTCTGGGAGAAGAGACCAAATCACAGAATCTAGAAAAAGGAAGATTAAGACATCCTTATTTCTTTACCTTTATAAATCCTCCAGACTAATTTCCTGTCATTTCTAACCAGGCCACACAGCTTTAATCAGAGAGGTCTTCTCTCTGTGAATGAAGAGGTATCTTGTTACTAGGCACACATTGCTGCCTAAAAGAAGATCCTGAAAAATGAGAAAGGGCTTGGATAAAAAAAGGCTACAGAGATTATTTAAAGAAGGAAGAGGAAGCCTCAGCATAGCAGGCTCAGAAAACTTCTTCTGATTGGCTTCTCAGAAAAGGAGATGGAGAAGTGATGGGAGAAGAATTGCTTGGGGAGCAAAATGCCTGGTGAGGAAAATCTCCTTAATCTAGAAGAGAGTGGCCTTCTCATGGCTGCAAAGCAGAGCCAAACCACCCTCACTTGTGGTTACCACTGGGAGTAATTAGTCACTGGGCTACCCAGGTAATTCATCCCTGTATGCCTTTAATTAGGAGCAGATGCCCTTCTGGAAGCAACACTTTAGCCAAGTAGCTGTTGAGTTATGGGCAGGCACTACACCTGAATATCACACTTAGAGTGATGAAATGTAATGGGTGGAGCTCAGATGGATGGAGATTCCAGCTGGATTTACTTTGGGAAATCCAATTTATGAGAGCTGTGAGATTTCCTCCCGGTTTAATGTCACAGCTCTTATTCATGGTCACAGAGATTCTGCTTGAGGTAAAGTAATGGCTCAGCAAATCCAGGTGTCAGGGAAACCACAGTGAGAATCACAGAATCATCAAGGTTGGAAGAGACCTTCAAAATCATCCAGTCCAACCAGAATTTTCACCAGGAAATATTGGAGTAATCCAGGAAATGTTTTTGCACATGGAGACAGGCTGAGACAGCTGGGGTTGTTCAACCTGGAGAAGAGAAGGCTTTGGGAGACCTGAGAGCCCCTTCCAATGCCTCAAGGTGCTCCAAGAGAATTGGAAAGGGACTTTGGACAAGGGTCTGGAGGGACAGGACAAGGGGGAATGGTTTTCCACTGCCAGAGGGCAGGGTTAGATGGGATATTGGGAAGGAATTCTCCCCTGTGAGGGTGGGGAGGCCCTGGCACAGGTTGCCCGGAGAAGCTGTGGCTGCCCCATCCCTGGAAGTGTCCAAGGCCAGGTTGGATGGGACTTGGAGCAACCTGGGATAGTGGGAGGTGTCTCTGCCCATGGCAGGGGGTTGGAATGAGAGGTCATATCCCTTCTAACCCAAACTGCTCTGTGATTCTATGATTCTGTTTTCTTGTTCTCTTATGCTGGTGTTTTTACACTCTATCATTCTGGGTTTACAGCTCATAAGCAAACAGGGAGGCTGTTGGATTTAGTGCTTCACCTCTCCAAAATGGACTTGTCCTTTCTTTAATACTTGTTCTGTTTTGTCATCTTTGATGTTTTGTTTGTTTTTCTCTTTGATGGCATGTTTCACTTCCAGCTGCTTCATTATCAATGCTCAGTTTTCTCACTGGGCAAGATTTACAAGAGAGACTTTCAACAAAATTGCTGCTTGGAAAATGCCTTTCCTGAGCTCTGTCTGCCATTCTGAGCAAAGCTCAGGGGATCTTCACTGGAGAGAGCTGCCAGAAACTAAATAGGGTCTAAAAAACCCATTTAGACTATGGGCTGCAAGGTGTGAGCATCAGGAGGGTAACCTGAGTGAATCTTGAGCAAGTCTCCAGCAAGAGAGGAATTAAAAGTGACCAGGACTGAAGGCTATTGTAGCAGGTAGGGGCCCTTGAAAAACTCAGTCCAAACATTAGATTAGTCCTTCATAACCTTTCCTGCTTGTGCAGCCTGTTCCTGTAAACCACTGGTGATGGAGACACTGTTCTTCCTCTCAACTCCTTCCCTAGACAGGGAAATGAGGTACATATCGCATTTATGCTGTGTCTTATCTTAGAACTGAACAGTCCACGTCCTTCAACTGTTCCTTATTGCCTGTGTTTTCCACTCCCCTCCTCATCCTTTTTGCTGTTTTCTGCATTCTCTTCTCTTGCTTCTTCAGCCCCATGCGGTGCCCAAACTGGACCCTCTGCTGGACCTCCTGTATTCCAGGTTTGTACATCTCAGTGTGGAATAAACCTCCTTTGCACCAGCTGATTCATGCTCAGTTTCTCATCTGCAGTGCAGATCCCCTTCTACTCCTGATCTGTTGCCTTGTGGTTTGTCCCCATCAATCCTACCTTGCTGCTTGCTCAATCTCTTCACTAAATCTTCCTTTTCCCCACGGCTCTTTGACCCATGGACATTACCTGCATTCTCACAATTGCTCAGCTTCCACCACCATTTCTAGACCAAGACTGACATACTGTGCTCTCACCTTGTCAAGTTTCTCTGACACCCACAGAACTGATTGTGATCCAGACCCTTGGAAGTCAGACTGGTCATCTCCATATGAGATGGAGGTGGATTTCCAACGCTGGAGGAGTAGCAAGGATTTCACGCCCTGTGTACACAGCCTTTGGCACAGCAGGGAGGGACTGCAGGCTCTTGTATATAGAGAGCCCTGATGCCTTTCATTACATGGCCAAAGGAAAATAAGTCTTTCTATTCATTCTGAGCAGGTTTTCCAGCCCCTCCTGTCTTGACCCTGATTTCTTATCAGCTGGGATATATTTATCCTAAATCTTTCTTTTCTCCTTTTCGTGTCTCCCCCTCCACCTCTCCCTTTCCTGCTTTTTCTCCCACTGTTTCTCTCTCCCAGCAGCCCACATGCACACCCCCTTCCCAAGGCCAGGCCTGAGCTTGCAGAGGAGTGAATCTTCAGACTAAACTTTAATTTGCACACTCCCTGTTTCAAGGGCACGGGGCGGTTTTTTCGGCTGTTGTTCTCCGCCACAGAACTGGAAGGTTCTGGTTTGTGCCACTGTCGATTGAGACAGCACCAGCTTAATTACAGCATGTTCCCTCCCTGTGGAATTCAGAAGAGACCAACTCCTTTTATAGCCTGGCCAGAGCCCCTCCAGGGGACTGCTCCTGTGCTTCTTTACACTCTCTGTCCCCAGGAGTGACGTGAAAGTGCTGCAGTGCTGACCTCGAGCCCTGCAGGTCCTTTGAGCAGTTCCTAGAAAACCCTCCTGGCTCCTTGCCCACAGGGTACAGTCACAGCTCTGCCCTGGGAAGGCTGTGCCTGGTGTTGGCTGTGTCTCTGCAGACACTGTGCAGAGATCAGGTCCTTTAAAAACTCATATTATGGCTTAGAGATGTGGTTTAGTGATGGGTTTGACAGTGTTGAGTTAATTGTTGGACTCGATGATCTTAGAGGGCTCTTCCAACCTTAATGACTCTGTGATCCTGTATAACATGAAGCCCTCTCAGCATTTCATGTCTCCCATCTCCAGGAGCTCTACATGTCTACCCCTTCCTAGATAATCCATGAGCCCTTTTCCTCAGTCTTGGTTTTACCCATCCCAGGGTACATGCAAGGATGCAGATCAGGAACTATCCTCCCTGTGATCTCCTACCAAAGCAGTGGTGCTGGTGGGGAAGAGGCCAGTGGTGGGGGGAGGTAAGACAAATCTTGCACTTGTGTTATCTGGGAGATGCTTGTGCTGTAGGAAAAATGGGCCTTTCTGGCATCCTCATTGACAGAAGTGTCTGATCAGGAGGATTAAAGAGGAAAAAGAGAGAACATCACCACCCACCACTTTTCCAGCCCTTGAAACCCAACTTTCAACCCAAGTCACATGCAACTAACAGCACAAATGAGCATCATCTCCCTGTGGACCTCTGACTTGTTTTGTATTTCCATTTTTTCCTGTCCCTGGGAGCCCATTCTCCTGCTGTCCCCACACCTCCTCCCTGCTGCTGTTTCTCCACAATCCCAACTACTGGACACAATTAGCAGATAGTCAGGCACATGCAACTCCTTCCCAACAGACAAATTTCACGAAGGAGTTTGAAGGCCTCACCAGGACCTTTCTATAGAGTCTTTTTTGCTCTTCTGTAAAGACACAGCCTTTCTGTGAAGACATCCTGGAGTGCTTCTCTCAGATCCTCAGAAGCAGGAAATTGGAAAAACTCCCTGAAGACTCTAGGAGACTGAGACTGGATGGAAACCAAAGTGTCTTGCTCTCCAGAATTGCTTGCATGTTTTGGCTTTCCTCACCCCAAGGTCCATGGAGTAGGGACAGAGTATCTTGGGATTTTCCACAGCATGTATTGGGTCCTGTCCCTGCCTTCCCCAGGCAACCAGTTACCCAAGTGAGACTGACTTAGTTATCTGTGTTAGTCTGGGAAGTGAGATGGGATTTTAACTCCCCTCGTGCTTCTCCCCAGCTGTGAAATAAAGGCAGTGCAAGAGTGGGATGAAGAGAGCTCAGTGTTATCATGAATAACAAGAACAAGTGGGTTTCTAATCCGGGGAATGAGATGATCTTTTCTGTCACAGGACGCAGCTCTGCTAATAAATAGAACAGTGCCAAACACAGACACTTGAACTTGATTGTCTCTATCATTGACATGATGCTTGGCACAGTTTTGGCCTCAGCCAACTAGTGCCATCCTCAATCTGCACAGGGCAGCGTCTGTGGTCTGAGCACAGGGATGCAGCTTCCTTCAGATGAAGTTGAGGTGGAACACCCAGTGTTTTGGGGTGCCCTGTATGAACCCCTTCTGGGTGCAACAGGCATGTGGCTACAGCACAGCTGAGCCTGTGGATGTATCACTCTTCTTGTGCTGCTTCTTAAACCCTTTACATAAACATTTGCTAGTGGGCAGGGTTGGGAAAGAGCTGCAAGCAGATAGGGCTCTGCTCTGACTCTATGTGGCTGCTCAGATGTTTCTGCCCTGCTTTTCATGCAGATGAGCTCAGACCACGGCAGAGGTCAAACCAGCACGTGATATCTTAAAAAAGCCCAGAACTGCACCAGATAGCTCTTTCCAAAAGCCTTGCTTGCCGGGTTTTATTTTTTTTTCCATCCCCATACTCAGGTCATGCCAGAGTTTCTGCTTGCAACACGTGCAAAATGCAGCAACTGCAGGTCAAAATATGCAGGGAATAAAGAATAGCAGAAGAAAAGGGCAGATAGCACAGGGTAGTTCTTGTTTATCTCACACTGGGGCTTGCCAGGTTGCAGAGATCCTCAGGCTGAGCTTGGATAGGGAAGAGATGTCCATTAGCTCCATCCCCTTTATTCCCCACAGAAAGCTTTCTCCCTACTTTGCCACCCTGGTCCTCCCACCACTGCCCCTGCCCCCCGTCCCATTAGGACCCAGCGGGCTGTCGGAAGCATAATGGAAGAGAGAGCTTTCATCCATCATGGACCTTGAAGAGTTCAGCGAGGCAGAGCCATCACAGAGGAGAAACATTCCTCCGCGAATCCCCTCTTGTCTCTCGGGTGGGAAGGGGGAGGAGGAGGGAGAGATAAGGCCAAACTAATTTGTCTTTTTTAATTGGCTCAGAATACTTGAACGAAAGCTGGTTTGTTATCCTTGGCTTTGCTCTGGCAAGCGTCCAGGATGTAGGGCAGAGACGGAGGCTTCTGAAGAGTTAACCTCCTCTGAATATCCTATTAGGAACCTCTCCATTTAGTGTAAGGATGCTGTAAGCAGAGTCAGAATGGGAGGGCCTCTCTGTCTTTCTTTTTCGCTTTTTCTATTAGAAACTCAGCTTTGAAAGGGACACAGGGACACACAGAATAGCAAAGGTCTGAGGGTGAGAGTCTTCTGGTCAAATTTTGCTCCATGCATTGTAAACATCCAGAGCTGAGCTAATCACCCCAAGCCCACTTTGTAGTCAGCAAAGAGAGACAGGCTCTTCTAAGGCACAGTTGACTCAGAATAAGGCAGGATCTGAAAGAGGTCAAAGGATTCATTCCTATGAGGGTCTGAAGTCACTGGAAAGGGAGAATTGAATAGTTTGGGTTGGAATCATAGCATAAAAGAATGGTTTGTGTTGGAATCACAGAATGGATTGACTTGGAATCATGGAATCACAGAATGGTTTGGGATGGAAGGGACCTTAAAGATCATCTATTTTGAACTCCAAGACAATTATTCTTGGGATGTTTATACTTATCTGGTGTCACAGATGTGACAATAGATCTGTGAGAGGCCTGTGCAGGTCTTAAAGAACAGCTGGAGACTGAGAGCATTTAAATGTCACTTGATGCCAACTAATGGGCAAATGAATCAATCTGATGAAGTTGGGCTCTGGATGTCTGGCCGTAGCTGACCATGTTTTGTATACACAGCTGGGAAGAATCACGGAATCACAGAATGGTTTGGGTTGGAAGAGACCTTAAAGATCATCTCATTACAAACCCCTGCCATAAGCAGGGACATCTTCCACTAGACCAGGTCAAGAAGTGGCTCCACAGTCAGGCTTGGGCTCAGATTGACTGGCCATCCATGATTTGTGTTTCTGTGCTGCAAGTGGCTGTTGAGTGACTCATTTGTTGTAGTGGAGAGATGCTTTAAAACAAACTCAAGGGCATATTTACAAGATTGTTTAGGCATGAGCTGCACCTTCATCAGTCTTTGTGGTCATAATGTTTGACAGACAAAGTGGTCCAACATGTTTCCTTGAAGGGTCCCAACTCTATCTTTCATGAAGACAGATGATGTGGGCCAGGCTGGATGGGGCTCGAAGCAACCTGGTCTAGTGGAAGGTGTCCCTGCCCATGCCAGGGTGTTGGAATAAGATGAACTTTAAGATCCCTTCCAACCCAAACCATTCTATGACTCTGTGTTTTTATGTGTGTGAAGCTGAGTTCAGGACCATGCTGGTGGATCTTAGAACAACTCTGGACTTTGCCAGGGCTTCTCATGCACCCAGCTGAGGTCCAGCCAAGAGGCAGTTCAGAGAAAACTGGTGATGCCACGTGTTTTTGGCTTCCTCCCATGCTGGGATGGGTGGATCCTTTGCTTGCAGATGGTTACAACCACAGGTCAAGGCCTGTGCCCTTCACATGTCTGGGAGCATCAGATTTGCTTTGGTTTCTGACAGCATTACTACAAAGTAATTTCTCTCTTCAGGCTGTTCTACTCCAGCAGGCGAAGAGGAGAGCGGCAGAGCTCAGCAGCCTGACATCCAGTTTGCAAGGTCCAAGGGTTAATTCTGTGCTCTGTTATAAATTCCCCTTTGGAGAGCTGGCAGGCCTAATTGATTTAGGAGCCGAATTCCCATTTCTCAAAGAAGACTTATCTGGACTTGTAAAATACTGGAGCTTGCTTTCAACCCCAAAGCAGGAGAGTTAATGTCCCTTCTATATGATCTGCCATCTTAAATCATGTTAATTAACAGTGTCATTTAATTCATATAAATGCCTGATTCAATTTTTTTTTTCCAGAAACCAGTGTTGTGATCAAACCTCATCATGGGGGCAGTTTAGTTGAATTTCTCAGTCTTACAGAAAGAAAATCTAGTTTGTAGGGGAGTTGTTTGTGTAAATAAAAGCCTACAAAGTAAGAATGGGGGAAATGTCCTGGAGAAATATATCCAAAAACTGGAATAATACAGCCAGGACTTTGTTTGTCAGGGCTGGAAATCCCTGCCTCACATTTTCATTGATGGAACCTCTTAAAGTTCATTCAGTGTGGCCCAAGTAAGGCCATCAAAAACCAGTCTCAGCCCCTGGGTTTTGCTTTTCTCAGATGTTATTTTAAGCAGCTTGTTTGACAGATGGAGGCAGATACAGGGTGGCCCTGCAGCCAAACACTGGTGTGGGTACCTGCAGAGATGGGTGCCATCCCCTGCTCCTCCCCAAAATGCCTGGGGCAAGTCACATTCTATGGCAGCTGCCACAGCCCCAGCCAACAGGAGCCAAAACACTGTGGGACTGAAGAGTCTCCTTGGAGACATCTTGCCCATCCTCCTGCCCCAAGGCAGAGTCAGTATCTACCTTCCTACCCCTGTCAGGGCTTTCTGAATGAGTTTTCCATGCAGTCTCTCCTTCCTAGACTCCCCTGTCCTTGCCATTAAAAGTCCCTTCCCTCCCTTCTTTCACCTTTCATGAAGGAATGTCACTCCTCAAGTGTCTCTGCAGCCTGACCAATTTCACTGCTCCCTCCTTGATCTGTTTTTTCTACTCCTTTAGTCATTCTCTTTGCATTTTTGGGGGATTGTCCCCAGTCTGACCCCTTTTTCCCTTGAAACTCAGGGCCCAGGAGGGGGCCCAGTGCTCCAGCTGAGACCTTCCCAGCACCAAGGAGATAACTTCATATCTGACTTCAAAGATAATGCCATAACTCCATGGAGCTTCCTGACGGCTCAAATACATCCCAGCTTCCTAGGGATTGGAAAGAGTCATTCCCATTTTGAAAGTAGGTGGGGGAAGGCAGATATAAAAACCTACATTTAGGTGTCCATAGGTCAGTCATCCATGTGGCCAAGCCCATGGCCCTTCTGCAGAGTGGAGCAAGCAACTGTGGTGGCTCCAGTCAACACTGAGGTGGGATTTGGTTTTCACATGGATGTCTAAGGTAATTTTAGCCAAAGATGTTGCTGCCATTTGGCCTTCTGTTGACATTTTAGCTGCTTTCAGACTTGCCCAGTGTCTCTGCTTGGTCAACTGAGTTGTGTTTCAGGGTGTAAAGGGAATAAAGGGAATATAAATGGAATTTAGAAATCCAAATCACACAAAGACACTGGTCTGGAGAAACTTATTAGTCTCAATCCACTAATGAGTCCTGACTTGGCATGTCAAGTCTTACAGCCTCTCTAGCTCTGTTTTCATGTCTACTTTTTCCATTTCCATGACTTTTCCCCAGCAAAGAGATTCCCCTTTCCCTGCTTGGTGGAGGTAATGCAGGACCCCTTCCCCTCTACATCCCTGAGCATCCCCTGGGAGCAGGACACTGAAACACCTGAGAAGGACCCCAGCATTTAGCATTTGAGTCTTGTACCTCTTAAAGAGATGGTAAAACACCTTCTCTCAATTCTCCTTGCACCGTTGAGCCTCGCATGGAGAAGAGCTGCCTCCTCCTCCATGGGGATGTGCTGGAGGCCAAGCAGATCCCATTGCTCCCTGGAAACCCCCCTCCCCTTCCCAGATCTGGGCACCTCCAGCCCTCTGAGGGCTCTGACAGTAACCATGCCACGGGGGGCTGTCAGTCAATGCAATGTTGGGCAGTGTCAGCCACAGTTCGCTGTAATCTCCCGGGAGGAGAGCGGTGCCAGAAGTGACAGCTACCTTTATCCACATCCCAGGGATATAAACAATAGCATGGAATAATGACAGGGGGAGCATAAGCATCAATATCCTTCAGCTGCTCTGGCCCCCCTCCCTCCACCCTGGAGTATGTTCCTGAAAAAGCCTCACTTCATAATACCTGGGGTTTCTTTGCTTATTAGCCTTATCTGCTGGAGCAAAGTACCTCGGTGAAAGACATTTTTGGTGACTTTTTTGGAATGTTTTTGTAATCCTTGCATTTATAGGCAAAGACAAGGAGATCAAAGCTGCCCAGGGTTTATAAAGCATGTCAGGCTGGAAGTTTGACATCAATTAAAGTGATATACACATTGTCCAGATTTATGAGAAAACACTGATTTGGCCCCATCCCCTGCCCTCAAATCAGTGAGACTCCTTGCAGGGACTTGCATCTCTTTTCAGGCCCTGCTGATGAGTGACTGAGGATTTGAGAACAATGTGAAGGTGACCCAGTGCCCAGTGGGTTCTTCCCAGCTGCAAGCCCTGGCCCTGCATGCACTGAGTTGGCCAGTCTCAGCTGCTTCCATTTACTCTGCCCCTGGCACTGCCATGGCAGCACTCAGCAATTATTCACTTGAAATGCCTTTGGAAGGGAAAAGAGGATACAGGACTGAGATTTTAATTTTCTTCTTAATCCTTTTCCACTTGATTTTTTTTTTTTGTGTGTGTGTGTGTATTCTTTTGCCTTCTTTTGTGGTAGAAATTGCTTTGGTTTCAGCAGACAGAATGGCTGAAAATGGTAAAGCCTTCATGTTTTAGCTGCTAATGGATAAATTCACTCTTGAAAAACTAGTGAGAGGAGTTTGGGTCCCCATTCCCACCCTATTCCCAAATACTGTCCCAGAGTGGATACCCTCTTTGTAACAGAGGAGGAAAGGTGCAGGGGAGCTCCATGTCTGAGTCGTTTGGGAGAAAAGAAGAGACTTCAGTTCATAGCCTCTCTCAAACTCAGGAAATTGAGACTGAATTCCTCTGGTTCCCAGGAAGGAGCCGTGACCTTCTCTCCAGCCTTCCTGCTGAAGGTGGTGAGTTCCATAATAAGAAAGAAGTGACTTGTAGACCGTGAAGGTAACAGAGGGGAGGGAAGGCTGGTTGTGCCTTTCATCTCCAGGGTGCTCCCCTGTGCAGGTGGACTCTGCTGCTGTCTCTGCATTTGCCTCAAGGCAGTGAGGTGGTGGGGATGGAGGCTGAAGTCTTGGATTTATAGACACAAACTCCCTCTCCTTCTGTGATTTGCACTTAGAATCATGGAATAGCTTGGGTTAGAAGAGACATTTAAAGATCAACCAGTCCTGCAATGAGCAGGGACATCTTTAACAAGCCCAGGTTGCTTCAAGCCCTGTCCAACCTGATGTTGAACATTTTCAGGGACAGAGCATCAACAGCTTCTCTGGGCAACCTGTGTCACTGTTTCATGACACTTATTGTAAATAAATATTTCCTTATATGTAGTCAAAATATACCCTCTTTTAGTTCAAAATCATCACCCCATGGCACAACAGACCCTCCCAAAATTTTTGTCATTACTTGTGAAAAATGCTAAAACACAGACTAGCAAAACCTAACCTGTAGGATCATCTTGGAAAATCATTTCTGGTGCTCAACTACGTGTCTTGCAGCTCCCTTGCCTTTGGAAATTTGGTCCACGGGGAAGATCTGAAATGTCAGGAGAAAGTCAACTTTATCCCCTCTGGAGGAATCTGGATTTGGAAGCAAAGGAGCTGCTACCAACTTTTTGAGCAAGCCAGATGTCAGGGGCTGAGGCTGGATTTGGAAGAAAGGGAGCTGCTACCAGCTTTTTAAGCAAGCCAGATATCAGGGGCTGAGGGTGAGGCTGTGTATGGATCTGTTGTGCAGATTTCATTTACCTCTGGTTTCTGGCCAGGCAGTAAATCAGCCAGGATCATTTACCTCTGGATGGCTGGAGTAAACATGAAAACAATCCTGAATATCTGAGACAAGGTTCTGCATCTAAAAATGGCCAAAGCAAGGACAAGGAGGGGGATGAGGATAATAAATGCAAATTGGATAGTTCATCCCTAAATTAGACCTCGTTTCCATGTCATTTCCTGTGCTGCCTTTCAGATATCCTCCCAGTGTTTCCTGGCAACCCCTCTGCATTTTTAATGTCCAAATTCTCTTCCTTTACCCCACCGTTCACTGCTCTTCCTGTGTCTTGTGACCGAGGGTTGACTGCAATGAACATTATTCCTCTAGAACAATCCAGGAGCTGATTGTCCCCTTCACCCTTCTGGATCTCAAACCAAGAAATCCCCCCAAAACACCTGGGCTAACGAAAAATGGAGCTTACTGGGTGGAGGGAACAAGAGGTGAAGATTTCAGTGGGGATTTTAGTCCCTGTGTTGTCACAAGTTGCCCTGTGCCACAACAGAGTAATGAGCACAGCAACTTCCATCAGCCACAGGGATTTTCCACTTCCTCCAAGTGAAACCCAGTCCTACAAGGAGCCTCCAAAATCTTGGGACACTCTGCCTCCTCGTACACATTTCAACACCTTCTCCAGATCAGACTCCAAGCTAAGGATAAGATTTAGACATTTATTGTCTTTGAACTGAAAAAAAGTATCTCAGCAAAGCAGTTTTTCAGCTCCCCTTTGCTCACAGTGGCTGTTTAGTGTGTCCTGTGATGGTCCCTGGAGATGTCCAGACAGCAGAGCCTGAAGGGATTCAGCTCATGCTCAAGCAGACACCTTCACCCAGCTGAGCTGCTCTCCAAGCTCCACTGACTCCACTCCTTTTCATGAGGGAATTTATCCATTAGCAGCTAAAACATGAAGGCTTTACAGTTTTCAGCCATTCCTTCTGCTGAAAACAAATCAATTTCTACCACAAAAGAGGGCAAAAGAAGACACACACACACACACACACACACACACAAAAGTATTAAGCAGAAAAGCATTACAAACACTAAATGTGGAGTCTGGAGGCTTACAGTGAATTCTTATGCCTAAACATGAATGTTGAGCATCCTGTGGGACCCTTTGGCTCTAATGCTGAGAGTGGTGCCATTTATCTGGGAAGGGGAGAAGATGTGCAGTGAAATTTGTGTGGTCCAACAAGCCCATATATGTGGCCCAGCCTGTCTTCTGACCATCTTTTGGAGGAACATCCTAAAAATTCCTATAGATCCATGAGTTGGCATGGCAGCTTTTGTGTCTCAGCAGCAAGGGATGCTTGAGAATAGGCCAGAATCAACATTGAGAGATGGGCTGATTCCAACGGGATGAAGTTCAATAAGGCCAAGTGCAGGTCCTGCCCTTTTTCCACCCCAACCCCCTGCAGCGCTCCAGGCGCAGTTTCATTTCACAGCAAAACCATGGCACAAGAAAGAAAAGGCAAGAAATTCTATTTTGAAACGCAGGGCAAAGAGCTTCAAAGTTTTCTTCTTTTTTTTTTTTTTTGGCTGAAACAGCTTGCCAAATTTGGCCTGAAACTTGCAAAGATATTTGATCTGCTAAAACCTGCATTTTTGAGTGAATTAATGATTGTCATGAAAAATTTCAGCCAGCTGAGATGAAACCCAGAGCTGTTTTGAAGAGATAAAGTTAAAATGGTGCAAAAGTCTTTCCAGACAAGCCTTTATGGTGAGCTCCTCAAAGGAATGCTTGTACCTAACTCCCCTCTCAAATGACAGAGAGTTACTACTTAATTCTTGGATGACATTGGCCCTTCATGCCTGTATGGTGACGACTGTTTTCAACAGCAGAAGGGACTGAACCAATGACCACTGAAAGCAAAAAGCAGAGTTGACACCAGCTCAATTAACCCCATCCAAGGATTTCCACAGATTTCCTTACAGCACTGGGTGAGCAACATTTGGTGGCACAGCAACAGATCTGACCCTTCTTCATAAAAGCAATTTTCTTCATTTGGCAGGTTTCAAGATGAGTTTGCTTTAGCTTTGGCTGTAAAATGCAAATTCTGCTGAAAATTGCCAGTGACTGTCTCTACTCTTCAGCCTTGTTTCATTTTCAAATCAAAGAACAGCCTCAGCATCCTCCCTCATCCTCCCTTTTATTTCCCTCTTGGCACAAAGTAAATGCATATTTTTTTCCTAGGATGTTGGTATCTCTGCCCAGAACATGCCATGATATTATTTTTAACTCTGTTTTCTCTTCCTTGCTTTTCTTTATGGAAGAGCCTTGGAAACCTCTTCTTTTTTTTTTTCATCTGCACCCGCATCTGCTTTGCCCTTTCCTTCCCTTCCTCACTCCTCTTGATAAAACACCTTGGTCCCATTCCAGAAAAGTGCCAAATGTACCAAGCACAGAGCTGGGCAGAAATACCTTGGCTGATTAAATCACTCTTTTTAAATAGCCTGAGCAGTTAATGTCAGCTCTCCCTGCCAAACTGCTTCTTGCCTACCCATATCCGCTCAGCAGAGTGGCAGCCAACCTCTCTTGCTCTTGGCTTGTGCTGAGGAAAGGCAGCTAAAAACCAGACAGATATGCAGACACCCTCTGAAACAACTGGAGGAGGTGGGGAAGCAGGAAGAGGCATTTTTGGGCAGATTGGACAGTGCATTTCACCAAAATGCTGTTGTCTCCCTGCCCAGTGTGGGCTGAACATCATGTTAAGAGCCTTAGAGGGCCAGCTGCTTAGTTGTGGTGTATCTGGGGGTTGTAGGTGAGTTTGGAGCTTCACTGTGCTGGAGGGACAGGGCAGTGATGTTTTTAGAGGCTCAGATGTGTCTTGGTGACCACCAAGGTCCTTCCTTATCTCTGAGATGTTGCGGTGCTTCCTGGTGCCCAGAGTTTTCCTCTCAAGGACGTGGGGCAAAGGCACTGCCGTGCTCATGGGTGGCTGAGCTTCCAGAAGCTCCAAGGCTCCTGCTCACACAGGGAGGAAGATGGAAGTGATTCCATCTTGTTGTCACTCCAGAACTTGCAGATGTTGCACCCCAGAGAAGATGCTGAAGGAGAAAAGGCATGAGGAGACCTGACCTCCTCTGGGGTGAATGCGCACAGTGGATGACCAGGGAAACAGAGACCCTTTTCTGGTTAAGAACAGATTTCTCTTTAGAATGTAAAAGACTTGTCCCCACTGTCAATACTAGTGGGCTGAAAGGGCTGTAGCAAAGGCTGAAACATTGTCCTGTCCATGGTGTGTTGAGGTTCAAGTGCACTTCTGCTTTGCAGGGGTCTTGATATTTGCTTGTCCTCATTCACATCTGGGCCATTACCACTAAAACGTGACTGAGCTTGTAGTTTGGTCCTTCTCTTGTTTTGGTGTGCTTGATCCCCAGAGCTCTCCAGTGTAATTACCAGGAATTCCTGGGAAAATCCTTGTCTCATGGGGTCAAAGTCATGGTGGGTTTATAGTCTCCATGCAAACAGTGTGGATGTTTATATGGGTACAAAAAAAATTCCAATTTTATACCAGCAAGACCTTAAATAATACACCAAGGCTTTGTAAGTGACATAAACCCGTATGTCTGAGGAAAGGAAGAAAATGGGGTCTAACAAAAACATCCCATGGGAACTACTAAACATGTTTCTAGGGGCATCTGGCACCTTCTTTCCATGCCATTGCTCCTCTCTCCACGGAAGCATCACCCTGGAGCCACCAGCTCGGAGAGGGGCCTCCGACCCGGAGCATCCCAGCATCCCCCTGTCATTGCACACTTGTCTGCGAGCGCAGCCCTTGCCTGTCCTTCCCGTTCCCAGGCAGGAGTCAAGGTCCCGGTGGCAGGAGAGCCTGACGCAGGCAGCTCTCCCCCGTGACGCTCCTGTGCCCGGGACGGAACATTCCCGAGGGGAGCGAGGGGCGGGCAGGGGGGCAGGGGCACAGATGTGCGCTCCCGGTTACCTTGAGCACCGGGAACGGCCCCGGAGCCAGCAGGGATACGCTCGGCTTGTTTTGCCGTCCTGCTCCAAGCAAGAGGTGGAGGAGGAGGAGTGGATTTCATGGGAGGTTGCGTTGGAAAGAGCCAGCACAGCTGGGCTCTGTCCCGTGACCTTCGCCTTGCTGCTTTGCGGGGGGAAAAGGAGAGGGGAGACTTGGCTGCAGAGCTTTTTGATTTCTCCTGCCTTCATATCTTGCTTTCTTCCCAGGTGGAAGGACTCTCTAGTCCCACAGGCAGGCAGAGCAGCCTTCAGAAAAAATGTCTATTTGGACTTTGGGAATGGTCCCTGCCTCATGATAACCCCCAAAGAATGTCTGGGACTCACCTGGGTCGGTGCTAGCCAGGCCAAGCCAGACCTGAGCCAGACTAAGCAGGATGGACAGTTTGGAGATGGAACATCAAAGGGGTTTTTCCATGTTTCACTGAGAGACAGAACAATGTGGTGGTTCGCTTTCCCTCTTTGTGAGATCCTCCTGAGTCAGAGGGGACATTGCTTGGGCATTTCCCCTGTAATGAATTATCCTTATATCCCTTCCTTTTGCATCCAAGGGCAAAGGCTGTGAGAATCCCCTGAGTAAAATACAGCCCATCCCCAGAACACAGACCTTCCTTGTGTACAAGGAACAGAGGATGGGAAACTGGAGAGGGACTTTGGACAAGGCCGTGGAGTGACAGGACAAGGGAATGGCTTCAAACGTGGGGCAGGGATAGATTAGATATTGGGAAGAAATTCTTCCCTGAGAGGATGGTGAGGCCCTCGCACAGGCTGCCCAGAGAAACTATGGCTGCCCCATCCCTGGAAGTGTCCAGGATCAGGCTGGACAGGGCTTGGAGCAACCTGGGCTAGTGGAAGTTGTCCCTGCCCAAGGAAGGGGGTTGGACTATATGATCCTTCAGGTCCCTCCCAACCCAAACCATTCTGTGATTCTACAAAACTGTTGTCATGTTCAGCCTGGTGGGTGCTCCTTTTATCCCAACAAGTAGCTTTACATTTTCAGATCCCACTCTGGGACTGGGATGTTTTAGGTATATGACAGAGGCTTTACAATCTCACTCTGTCCCACTTTTCTTAGACCAAATATATAAGAGACAAACCAGTGGTAAAGGTTTAGGAGCACCGGTATGTGCTTCTCTAGCACCACTCACACAAAGCTGTGCACGTGTAGCTGACACTCAGCCACAAGCTGAGCCTCTCTTAGCAATTTTGGCTCCCAGCACACCTCTCCCTCAGAGCCCCAAAGCTCTCACATCCAAAGTGGGAGTGAGAAGAGGGCAGAGGGATGTGGGGGGAAGGGTATAAATTGCTCACTGGGGATGCTATCACGTCAAACCCAGTGTTTACAAGCTGCTGCCAGGTTATTGAAGATCAGAGAGTGGCTGGGTTTAAACACAGCTACTCCTGGAGTGCAGCGTGTCGGGGCTGGTTGATACATGTCCACCCGCTGCCCTTGGGTTGACCTTTAGGACCTCGGAGTTATCAGAGGGAAGCGACCATGCGGTGGGGCTGGGGGACCACCTATGGTGTGCCGTGAGCTGGGTGGGATCCTGCACAGCTCAAGGGGAGGAGATCTACAGATACAGCCTACACAGGCCTGTATGGAACATACATGAGCATGTAAACACCTGGGATAAATAATTCCCAGTCAGGAGATGGCAAGGGGGATTTTTTCCCAGTCCAACCAGTTGGGGTGGTTCACCTCCTCTGAGGTGTCAGCTTGTAGAGTGAGGTGGCTCTGTCCACCAGATGAAAACTAGTGCTGGTGATTTCAGGCAGAATTTGGTTTGTTGGATATACCTGTACCAGTGAATTCAACACAGCCAGGAATGTGACCATCTGCACTGCTGAACTGTTAACCTGCTCCCAGCACCAGCCTGGCCCAGCTCAGCTATCACAGACCCAAACAATCCCTGGGCATCAGACTGAAGGCAGCACATGGAACATATTTTGGATCTATCCACTCTCTTCTGGACATTGTGAGAGTTTAATAGTATATGTGTGGCCAGAGCAGACCAACTGGCCTCAGGACCAGGGGCAAGAACAGGCATTTTTTGTTAACCTGTACAGATATAGTGAGCAGGGGCAAAAGTTTAAGGTTCTTGAAAATCAACACCAGCCAGAACAGCCCTAACAGTTTTTATCCTGTCAAAGGAAGGCTCTCAAGGTCCTTGTTTGAAGATGGCATAGGCAAAGTTTATGGAAAGGTATCCCTGTCCATGGCAGGGAGGTTGGAATGAGATGAGCTTCAAGATCTCTTCCAACCCAAATAATTCTGTGATTTTATGATTTAACAAAAGGTGATTAGATGAAGATGGGAGACGCAAGCTGTGATATTAATTCCTGATCTCCTGGATGGGGCAGGCCAGTTGTTCTGAAGGTTTGATCTGGATTAGGAAACAGGGATAAAGACCTCACATTTACCTGTTCATAGCAGCTGAACATCCCTCTGCTTGCAAGAGCACTTGTTCCAGTCAAGGCCTATTGCTTTGGCTTGGAGGGTCTCTGCTTATGGAACCATTTAGATTGGAAAAGCCTTCTAAGGTCATCAAGTCCAACCATTCTGCCAGTGCTGCCAAGGCCATCACTGACCCATGTCCCCAAGTGCCACCTCCACTGAGCTTTTAAATCCCTCCAGGGATGGGGACTCCACCACCACCCTGGGCAGCCTGTTCTGTAGGTGTCCTCATTCCCAGACACCAGTATAGCTATAACTTAAATTTCTGGTCCACGTGTACACTTGAACATCCACATGGGTCCACATGAACAGTCCACATCAATGTGTACTGAACCTCCCTCAGACTGTGACCTTATGTCATTTATTTTTTTTATCCTTCAAAGATTTCACTATGAGCTGGTAATTGCAGCCCACCTTCCTGTTGCTGCCTGCTGACCCTTGAGGGAGAAGTGGTGACCACCACAATGTCTAAATCCAGAAGGAATAATGTTTCATGAACTCATGAAGCCAAAAGAAAGGCATGTTGTTAATAGCAGAAGGAAAGCTGCAAGACAGGACAAGAGACTGAAGTAAAACTGATGCTCTTCAAAGCTTTCTAAGGGATCTTGTTGTCCTGACTGGAACATCAGGAAAAGAGGGTTATTTTTCCACTTTGGGACTGAATTTTGGTGCATTTCTTACAAAGGGACAAGCTACGTGAGTGTTCCATTGGAGCAGGGGATGCTTTCCCTGGTGATGCACCAAGCTGGGATCCAGGCCCTGCTTCCCTTTGCCATCTGTTCCCTTTCCTGATGGACCAAACATCACCACTCCTACCCTGAGCAGCCCCAGCCCAGGGCAGGGGACTGACCACAGCAAAACTCCCACCACTCTGCCACAGCTGCCTTTCTGCTGTCTCCACCCTGTGGCTTCAGCCTGCCCTGTTAAAAAAAAAAAAAGGGGGGGGGGGAAGGAAAGATAGGAAAGCCAGAAAGTTCAGGTGAGGATGAGTTAAATATAGATTTGAAAGGCTGAGGGGAATCTCTTGCTATCACAGAGACAATTATGGCCAGTAAAATGTTTGGCTTGAGTACAATTAGGGTGATATCTGGCATTCAGAGGATGGTGGTGGGAACTGGAGGCTCCAGGGAAATGCTCCTGTCTCCTGCTTTGCTGACAGAGATCTGGAGCTCAGGTCTAAGGCAGAGAGGGGGAGCTGACTGTAAATCCTTTCTTATGACCTTTCTTAGGAGGATGGCAATTCCAGGCTCCCCCACCTCCAAGGGGAGCCAGAGCTGGATCTCCTGACACCAGCTCCAGGATAGTGAGCAGACCAGAGTGGTTGGTCACCCCTGCTCTCCAGTGCTGAATAAGCTGCTAATTTTAACTGAGAGTGACCTTGAACAGATTGGGGGGGGG